>JAIPRN010004494.1:0-14701 GCA_025469175.1 Geopemphigus sp. TES_GeoC_2020
GTTTTTTTAATCGTAATCGGAAACCGATTGCAACTGTTGCAGCGATTCGAGACGAGAGATATAAGACGTTAACGGTCAATGTCAAAGACATGATAAGGCACCAGGAGAGAACGAACAAGGCGCTCGCCGAACTTGTTGACAAATGGAAGACGGCGACCGGGGTAGAGACCAATATGGATCCGGTATTGTTTAATCAGAATGCGACCGCTGGCGAGCAATTTCGTAGTGCCGTTGGCGTGAAACATTTGACAGTGTATGATGATGTCAACACGCTGAAACTCGATTTCAAGAATTTACGAAGTATAAAATGCTGTAAATAAATATATATATATATATATACATACATATTCGTTAAATTTAGAAAGCGACGAAAAACTAAATCGTAAATACGACACGCTGAAACTACAGCTCGGAATACTCGAAAGTAAATGTTTATCTTATTATTTGTCGTTTACCGAGTGTATTATGTGAAATCGTTTGGCGCCCGTTTTTTGTGTACAGGAGATGTAAGGAAAACCTCGTCGTTCATAATGGGCGGTTCGAATGGAAACGATTGACGCAACGAATTCCGGACTAAAACGAATACGGCTCTTGTAAGAATAACGTCGACCAAAAGTAACCATCGTTCGTTTAACCAAACTCGGGTTTACAATTTGTACAATTCGGTTCCTTTAAATTGTTTACGTTTTTCTCGTGATTTTTACCTCGGCAGTTAAAATTTAACAGTTCACGTCGCAAACGGGACGTTTTATATCATTTATATTATTGCCGTACGGCGCACGTTACGATAAATAACTAAATTATGACCGAAAAAAAATATAAAATACGAATTTGGTTGATATTATAATTAGAAACAAAGACTACTGAATTGTCTTTTACAATAATGTTTGATTAGTTGATTTGAACCAAGGTACGCGTAGTTTTCTAATAAAAGAGGAGAAACAATTTTCAAATATAAAATGTTAACAATTTCCATTTACCTAATATTTTATATCTACGTCCATATAGACGTCATCAAATTTTTACTCATCATTATCTCCGTTATAATCGGCATATATAGTAAGTTAATTTTAGCATACTCAAAACAGTTTTGTTGAATTTTGTCTTTTTAGTTTTTTCTTATTTGTCATAATTCAAAAGCATTACGAATACGATTTACCGAATTTTGATAATTTTCAATACGTCGCGTTGTAAATTGCATTAAAAATGTAAGAACAGTCGAGATGTCGGATATTATTTGAAAACCCAGTCTAAACTTCTCAATTTCCGGGCAATCATTTTTCGAGACGCCACACGCGGCACCATAAATTGACGATTGGCTTTAAATTAAAAATGGTTCGCTCGATATTAACGAGTCAATATTTATCGTTATTTTTGTTTCGGTGATTTTTATGTGCGAACGTTATTTGTTTTCGTTACAAATATTTTCAGGTTTTTTATTCTACTTTTAAATCTTCCCATTTCATATTATACATATTGTATAACTAATAACTATAAATAATATATCTAATAATGAATAATAAAATATTTTATTTTACTTAAACCTTAATTGTAACTTAATAAACGTTGTGTTAACCGTGTCACTTGTTATAAATTATATTATTTTTACGACGTTGAAATCGAATATTGTTGTACGTATATTAAAATAAACGTGAAATATATATATAGTTAAGCACGTTAATTGCCGAACGATCAAAATAGTTAAATTGTATAAGAATAATTCGGCGTAACCCAGCTATTTAAATTTTGAATCGATTAAACGATCAAACACGTATGGAAGGATTCAGTAACTCGATATCGTCGGATGTTTATAACGTTTACAAAGTCAAACGTTCTCAATATTACAATCCCTATTATCTACACGTGGAAAAAGTAGAGCGGAGAACCCGAGTGGAAATACGGGAACATAAGTATTTCTTAAAAATCACGGGTATTATTTGCTTCACGCAGTAGGTTTTGAAGGAAACACTTATTAGCCGTATAAAATCTTCGTCGTTTTTCGGTTAATATTTCACCGTAAGATACGAGCGATAAAAAACGCTTTCTCAAAATCTATAAACACCTTACAATCATTTTTATTCTCCCTATACTTCTTTACAAGCTATCTCACACAAAACAGCAACGCCATCGTCGAATTTCCAGGAATTAAACTAAACTAATTTGTGATCAACGACGTCCAGTGGCGCATTAACGAAAAAAAGGATACCCCCCCCCCGAAAATTGTTTGGAAAAATTAATTTTTTACAAGACGTATATTTTTAATCAATAGTAACCAAAAACTAAAATATTTTTAAACTTCAATACACGTTATATAATTTAACGTGTTCAATAAAATTTAATAATTTATTAAAGTTTGTAATGTGTCCTGTTTCGTTAGGGTCTGTTGAGTTGGTGAAAATAAGCACTACACTTTTATCTGAGGCAATAGGCCGAAAAGGCGATTTATTGTTACAATGAAAACTAATTTACTAACAAACAGCTCAATCGATAATGTGCAAAACAAACGCGTTAAACTTTAAACTTAAAATACACACCAATAAAATCACTATGACGCACTGTCCGGATGACAAAAGATCCGTACGCTATCCATACGCACATACAACGTTCGCTGTCCACTCACATTCAAAGAAGGATAAAACTCGAGATAGCTCGAGACGGCCGTAGCCCGGGTCGGAGTCACGGAACACCAGGGGGAAACCATTGGACTTTCGTCACAATGGCTTCCCTCTACCAGACCAGCTTTCCGAGGCCGAGCCGACCCGACGGCCGCCTCGTTACACTAATTACAGTTCGAACATACTCCCCTCATGGGAAGCTATGCTTCACATGCTATTGGGGCCGTAATTATATTGAAGTAACCAGAACAAAATAAAATAAATACACAAATTAATGACTAAAAACACAATACAATAACGAATAAATCATTAATTGTAGACAATTTTGCGTGCCAAAAGGCAATAAATGTAAAAATTAAATATAAATACGAAGTAAATAAACAAACGAACATATGACATAAACTTTATTATTGTTAACAGGTTGATAGAGGAATGGTAACGTATCCATACTTTAACTATTCCCTTAGTAATAAAACTAGTTTGACCACTGGTCTGATTATGGTACCCTGATTAGTAATCAATTTCACGACTCTTATGACCTTCTCTGGTCCTGGTAATACTTCTAGTACTCGCCCCAAGTCTCCACTGTAATGGGGGTACTTGACTATCCTTTATTACTACCATATCACCTTCTTTCACTGGTGTCTGACTACCCATTTTGACCTACATTGAAGAGTATTTATATACTCATTAGACCATCTTTTCCAAAATCATTGGTGGCTTCCAACGCGTCAACAATCGAGTAAGCTTATCCAAGACAATAGAATCAGGTATAGTCAGCAATGGATGTCCTATTAGGAAATGTCTGGGCGTAAGACATTCCATGTCATGAGGATCCCACGACATCGGCGTTAGAGGTCTAGAATTTAGAACCGCTTCAATGCGATAAATAACGGTCAATAACTCTTCGAAAGTTAATGAATAAGAGCCCACGACGCGAAATAGAAGACGTTTTATGGAGCGAATCGCTGCCTCCCATAGTCCGCTAAAGTGGGGAGCGCTGGGAGGATTGAAGTGCCAGCTGCATGGGAGATGTGACGATAACTTATCTTGAGTTTCCTGTACTGGCTCAATCGTTTAGACGCACCAACAAAATTAGTGCCACAGTCTGAATAAATATCCGATTATTTAGATATACAAGATCTCGCCGAGCTACGAAACGGTCCAACGCGGCTAAAAAGGCGTCTGAGGATAGATCGGATACTATTTCTAAGTGAACAGCCTTCACTGTCATACAAACGTAAGCTGCAATATATATCTTGTAGACTCGAGCCTTCCGCAGCTTATGTTCCCACATATTAAGTGGGCCTGCATAATCGACACCGACCTTGGCGAACGGTCTGCGTGGTAATACGCGCGCCGGTGATAAATCTGCCATCATCGGTTACGGTACAACTGCAGCTGACATCACGCAAACCATACATTGTTTAATAACCTTACCGATAACTCCACGTGCGGAAATTATCCAAAACTGCTTGGAGATCAGAGAAATCATTGCGCGTGGACCAAAATGACATGTATACAGATGCCAATGATGCGCAATCAACGTTGATAAATGCGACAGCTTAGGTAGCAATATTGGATGCTTTTGATTCTCCGACAGTTGAGTATTACGTAAACGTCCACCGACCCGGATAATCCTCTAGGAGCCAATGAACGGTTGTAGACAAGCGTAGCAGCGTGGTAATAACGTATCAGCCTTTAGATTAGCATACAAATCGGATAACAAAAGGTGTTGAGATAATCGAACAATATATATAAGTGATTCTTGAAGTTCAGATTTCGGTAAAAATGTATATGCATATTGTTGATGCCTACAGCAACCGATAAAACGACGCATCCATATAACGATCCGGTGCATTCTGTCGTACGAAAAAAATCTACTAATCCACTCCGAAAATGTCTCCACATGTACAGCTAAAGTAATCACATTTGTATCGGGTAGCCGTATGTCTGGAATAAGACTCAGAGAAGTGTCCCAACCGTCTTCTGCATTATACAATAATTATGGTCCAGACCAATACAAAGAGTGTTTAATTAATTCAGTTGGAAACATCCCACGTGACGTATTACCTGCAGGGTTGGTATTAGAACGGACAAAATCCCATTGACAATGGGGTAACAATTGTTGTATGTTATACACACAATTTGAGACAAAGACCTTAAACATTGAGTGAGGCTTAACTAGCCATGATAGTACTATTTAAGAATCAGACCAACCGAACACAGAGTCTATTATTATCTGATCTTTAAGAGCCGTTTGAATACGGAGCAACCATCGAGCAAGTAAAACCGCGGGACATAGCTCAAGTCTCGGCACAGGGGAAGTCTTCATAGGGGTCATCTTTGTTTTAGACCCATGTAGAGATATGGACACTGAGTTATGATCAGTGGTTAAACGCAAATAAGAGACAGCTGAATAGCATCGATCTGACGCATCGCAGAAACCGCATAGTTGGACACGAGGTTGTGATCTCGTGAATAAAAACCAAGGAATTTGAATTCTTGATAATGAAGGGAGATCATCAACAAAGGTGCACCAACTCTCAACCAGATCTGGAGACAAAGGATCATCCCATGACACATTTGTCTTCCAGAGTTGTTGCATAATATGTTTCGCGTAAAAGATGACTGGAGCAAAAAAACCAACGAGGTCATAAATTCGAGCGATTACGGACAACACAATACGTTTAGTCGGAACTTGGCTCAATGGATGTACGTCAAATCCGAACACGTCCGTTAATGGATCCCATTGAAGTCCCAGAACTGTAGTTACGCATCCTTCTTTATGATTGAAATGTGTGACATCAACAGCACGATCTTCGGGAGGTATAGCAGCTAGAATAGATGATATATTACTTGACCATTTTTTAAGATCTAAACCAGCCCGATTCAAAATTAATTGTAAATCAGACTGGAGTTTAATAAGTTCACCGGTACTATCGGCTCCAACACAAATGTCATCAACGTATGTTTGACGTATTAAAGTATCCCTAACGGCCGGGGTTTCACTACATTCCTGGTCTGCGATATTTTTAAGTACTCTGATAGCTAAATATGAAGCACAGTTCATTCCATAAGTGACTGTGTTGAGTTGGTACTCCTTCAACTCGGTTTCCGGTGAAGCAAGTCAAAACACATGTTGAAACTGTCGGTATTTTGGGAGTACCAAAATCTGTCGGTACATCTTACACACGTCAGTAGTAAATGTATACCGGTGCACCTAAAATCACAGAAGAATGTCGATAATGTCTTGTTGTAACTTAGGGCCAGCGTGAAAACATTGATTTAAGGAAAGTTTATTTGATGCCGTTGCAGATGCGTCAAAAACTACTCGTATCTTACTTGGAACCAAAGACACTTTAAACACTGTATGATGTGGTATGAAACATACTCCTGGCCAAGATGTAATGGACATATGTCCAAGTGACTCGTAACCATGCATGAACTGCTTATATGCTTGTTCTAAAACTTTATTGGTTTGAAACTTTCGTTTAAGATTTTGAAAGTGATGAAGCGCTATTTGTCTAGAACCCGGAAAATTTTTATTTCGGTGATCGGCAAGAAAGGGTAGCGGAACGACATATCGTCCCATGGAGTCCCGTATGCGTTCTGAAGTAAAAACGTCTTTACACTGACCATTCGTTGTAAACGTATCTGGACTCGCGTCTGGTTCTTCGACGTTTCCAAAACCGTTGAATGATGTCCTCTAGAGAAACCATAAGTGACACATTTTACTGATAAGGTTCGACGGAAGATCCCTCAATTAAACCAATGATAATCCAACCGAACAAGGAGCCGAAAGCAGTAGGTAGACAATCATTGATGACTACTCGTTTCCCGTCCATAATTTGGGAAAATTCATCAGTGCTTAAAAACAGGTCTACAGGACCAGGACTATCAAAGCCGAGATCTGCGAGATCTAAATGAGTGAAATGTTGTTTCAGTTGAGGCGAAAGATGGTGAACTGACATATTTCCCGTAATCTTAGGAAGAATCCACGCGTTAACTTGAAGGTAGTTGTCATTATATCGAGGAGCGATAGTACATTTGACCAAACCATCCACATTTGGAACACTAACCCCGAATAAGCCTGTAAAAAGGGCAGTCCATTTAATCCGGTATAGACCCAATCGTTCTACACATGAATTTGATATAACGCTTATTTGTGATGGGAATCAAGAAGAGCACGCACTGGCTGCATACAATCAGCACGATCACGAACGTATACCAAAGCGATTCCCAACAATACCGTAGGCTAGGTAAGAATATCTATATATGAAAGACTAGATAGAAAGATACTTCTAAAGATGCGGTATCTTCTCCCTTTTGGTTGTCTTTATGTAAAAGAGTATGGTGACGGCCAATACATTTGTCACAAGGTTTGGAGTCCTTACATCAGTTTAACCAATGTGTTGAGCTTAGACAACGGAAGAATAACTTGCGACGTCTCGCTCCGGGTTCACTGGAGGAGCATCGTATGACGATCCGCCATGGGGCATGGGTCGCCAACCCGTGGTCGAGATTCAGGGATCGGAGCCGATGGGATTTTATTATTTTCGTCAAAACGGGAATGAGGGAGAAAATAAAATAAATTGACAATGGAATATCGAGATATATATATATATGTATATTTTGAGGTTGTTGTAATTTCATCGATCAGAACAAAAATGGGGAGAGAAGAAAAGTTATATATTATAGACACCACACCATCATTCGTACCGACCTGTTCACCGAAAGCCCGCCGGACACGGTCCCCGTCTCGGGGAACGATGGTTGATAGGTTTACTCCATCTTTACTAGTAAAAAACTTTTACGAGAAAACAGATTAAGTACAAAAGAAACCGGAGGAAATATTATATGCACACTGCCTCTTCGCTCGTGGATGACATACAAAACGAGATTGACTAGGTCTGTATTGAATAGGTCGGTACGACTATCGATACATACCTTATCACTAAACAACCATAATCTCGGGTTAATAAACGGAGCCCCGGATGATATTGAACGTTACAAATTTGTTGTCATGAGTCGCCTGGAACCGAGCGTCTGATGACAATTTTACAAATGTAGAACATTCACCGGACAAATGATCGTTGGAACAAAACACGCACTTAGATGAGGGAACACTGCAATTTTGAATAAAATAAGGTGATCGTCGAACGTTTTTCTTCATGACGTGGAAGGTATGATCTCGAACGATTAAGCGTAGCTGTCGAACCATCTGCATTGTTAGAAAACTGGACTGCTTCCAGAAGAGATACACGACTTTTTACATAGTGCAAGACATCGGATGCTATAGGGAACTTTTGAGTATTTACGGCCTCAAATCCCTTGAGTGTGAATAAAGGTAAACATCGTGCGGCAATTGCAAACAATAAAAACTCATTTATATTAAGTATACCCAATGATTCAAGTGTCGAAACATTGTCAGAAAACTTCACCAAAAAATCTTTTAACCCGTCTAACAACTCTTGAGACTGGGCTGGAATTGACAAGAGTTTGTCTACAACTAAAGTAGCTAATAGACTAGGTTTATCGATTCCTCCACTCTGCTCAACGAGAGAATTCTCTTTTGGAGAAACTTCCCTCTAACGCACGAATAGACGTCACTGCCGGGTAGAATAACCTCCCCTGCTCGACCAGCAGTCCGTGCCGAATACTTGTCACTGCTGGTGGTAGAGGCGTAATATTTGGGTTATATAGGCTTCATGGGGTCATGTCCCCATAGAAATTTGGCACATCTGGTGTTTTGGCGCTTTGTTGTTAACCGTGGTGGTTGTATTCCTGAATTTCTTTGTTTGGCTGATTCTAAGTACACTTTTTAGTATCGGCGTGTGAAAGTGTCTCACGCCGTGTGCAATTTAACATTAGTTAGTCACCAACCTTTGAGTTCATCATCCTTCGTGTATAATTATATTTATTACTTTCGAATGTGCTTTATGTAAGATTTCTTTAATATAGTCAGTATTCCAAGAAGGTCGAGGGGCAGTTCGTTTTAGGAAATCTTAAAATACTTCTATACAGCATTTTTTTTTTATATAAGCTAAACTAAATTATGATATGCATGCATATCAGTACAGTACGCAAAATATTTATATTAATAAGAATAATAAATTCCTTTCGATGGAAATAGTAATTTAATGGTTCACTTATTACTAGATAAATACACATGACATAAAATGTTTGTTACATATTTTTAGTTGACGGTGGCATCGATGAAGCTTTGGAATATGCATATTACAATCTCAGTAAATATATTTTAATTTATTATTATTCTTTAAGTCAATTAATTCAAACATGAAACAGAAAACGAATAAAATCCGTTTCAATAGTAAATAAGAAAATCTATTCGTATAACATGATTTACGATTTATATTGCATTTTTATTTACATTTTCATTTCAAATACTTAAACAATGTGAAGATACCTATAATCTATGATATTAGTTCAGTTTTTAATAAACCGAGTACTAATATTAATTTTAATATTTATAACAACTGAACTCTTAGATATCACTGGAATATCCACCCTCTCAGTCTGCTTTGTTATTATTTTATTTATTGTATTGTTTTCAGTAATAAATGTATTCCTTTGGATTTTTGAACAAATAACGTTAATAATCGATCGTGGTCTGTTCTATATCTTATGCTGAGCCATCATATTGTTATCCGTATATGTAAATAGTCAAAACGTTTTTGAAATAATGATAATTATATTTTTTACAATATCATTTCAACTTAGAAGGAAGAGTTCTTTAAAAAATGTATATTTCAATTAATTATTGATGCCATTGAAATCGCTTTTTAAGCTTAGGCTTGCCTATCGTGATGTAAAATATTTTTATCACTTTTTTTCTAGCTATTGACAATACTATCAAAATAAATGGTGATTTATATTCTTAGACTGTTTTATTTTTTTTAATGTAAATAATATAATTATGTATATTGTATGTAGTATGTGCATGTATTCGTTTAATACCGACGTATAAATATAAATATAAGATAATAATAAGGAATATATTAAATAATAATAAAAAAATTTAATTTAAATGAACTCATATACTTATTAAAACGAACTCGTTATAAATTATAGATTTGACACTTTAAATAACAAATTATTTATGCAAACATTATAGAACATCATATTAGTCGTTAAAACTATTTTAACTAATTGATATCCATATATTAGCAAATAATAATAAAAATTACTTTTATCTTTTATAATTATATATATTATTCAATCGAGGACAAGATTAATCGAATATAAATATCTTCAGATTTATATGTATTTCAAATTAATTTTTAAATTATTTAATTAAAATTTCATATATATAAATTGAATATAATAAAATTTTATTTTACAGCGTTATTTGTTAATTTAATAATTTCTACACTTTTCATCAATAAACATATTTGATTTTTTTTATATAAATTATTTAGGGATCACAATGTTGTATTACGATTATCTTCTGAAAACAAATATCAATGTACAAGGTAATTATTCTTATTAACAAGGAAAAAATTTATTTATTTTATATTGTTTTATGAAATTATATACTAATTGGTAATTTATCATGAAATTGAAATCATAAACATATTAATTATTTAATAATATTTCTTTTTTTTAACGAATTCTAATCCAAGATTACCATGTCCTATGGTTGCCTGTCAATTAAATGCCGAATAACTTATTTAAAATTGCTCTTAAATATGTTTTAATTATCCCAGTATATTATTGTGATATTTATGTACCATTGTTTTATCTGATAACTATAATCACGAAATTTCTATAGATAATTGAAAAATTTATATTTGCACTTATATTGTTGATTTTTGTTAATCGTATATTAAATTGCAACGGATACAATATATTAAATACATTTTGAATTATTTAAATAAGATAAACAAAGCTGGCTTATATTAAAGTGCTGCCAATATATAAAATGTAATGATATAACGATAGAATTCAACAGTTTTGTGTCTTATATGTATTTCATCATACCGTTTACATTAAAAATATATCTGGTAATACAAAATTAAAAATAATATTTCGTTTGAATTATATTAAAATAAGCAATTCCTTAGTCATTTCATTTAAAAAGGAAAGGCCTTTAAAATTATCAACAACCATATTAAATAAGTGTTCTTGATATTACCTATTCTAGTCTATATGTAGGTTGTACACCAAATGGACTAATGTGTAAAACAAATAATTCTATGCATTATGTTAAGCAAAGGATAAGCAACATATAAATAACGTGTGTGTGTATGTGTGTGTTTATTTGTATGTAATCAACTTTGATATATCGTTAAAAGTCAGTCTTCCATATGAGAGGCCATATTAGCATTTTATATATTTACCATATTTGCATATATTAGCATTATTATTAAGTTATTTTCAAGTGTTTTTAGTTATTTCATTCTTTGATTTAAAAGTAATATGAAATCGACGGCTCTACTTTTTTGTATTACTTATACCTCTAACGAAAACAGTAGAAAAAGTGTTTCCAATATCTACAAAAACAAAACTGAATGTATCTGAGTAAAATTAAACGTATAATGTTAAAATTATATCAATTTTTTTTAAATATTTTATTTTGGGAATATGGATATTTATATTTAATCCCAATAGTATTAGTGCCATAACATTATTATCAAAATATTGAATTATATAATTATTCGAGATTTCCTTTATTTTTATCATGAACTAAAACTGATAAAAAATTTTTGAATCTGGCAGCAAAGAAAATTATAAGGGTTTTGAGGAAAAGAGGAATCAAATTCTTTTTTTTATATGTTGACAAAGATTTCTTTCTGTAAAATGTTTCATAACTACTAAATAATGTTTCAATCCCAGTTTATAAATTATCTGTAACAAATTCATGTATAGTCTATGATTAAAATTATGTGTTTTAAAACATAATAAAATGTATTCAATTACAAAATGTTTAGAAATTCTGTGTTTGTAGACTTTACATTTATATTTTAAGCTTTCGGTCATAATATTTTAAATATAATATTTTAATTTTAAATTCTTAAAAATATGTTATCTTTCGTCAAAATTTTCTATTTCATTTAAAGTTACGAAATACAAGCTCATCGTCGAAATTATGTTACTGATTTTTACAAATTTGTTAATATTGTTACAACAGAATATGATAGGTTTTGATTTTAATTTTCACGTCTTTATAATATATAATTTGAAATTTTATTCATTTTTAAACAACAAATATTACTTTCTACCAATTTATATTAGCAACAATTTTTATGGCAATTTTTTTTCAATCAATCGATTTCTACTGTTACCTTGGCCTACCTCAGTTTTCTTTTAAGTTCACATGCTTAACATGCACATAAAAGTGTTCGTGGTCTCTTCAAATTTATTTTACTAGGTAAAGAATAAAATATTGTTGCTAAAGAATACTTATCTCATACGTCTAGTTAATAACCATTATCATTTGCACATATTACATAGAAAATTGCCCATAATTTTAATTGTATAACAACAAAGTTCGTTGATTGTATTGGATCGAGCTTCATTACGATGAGTTCTGCACTCATACTTTCCTTTCATATATTTCGGGCGTCTTTTCACAAACATATATGCAAACATGCCATCTAATAGTGTATAATAATATCATCTTATTTCATGACGGATCATTTTTGATAAAGGAAAGTTGTCCGTGCAATTCGTCGGACATCATAAGGCGTACCTCACGTATTTAACTGGATGTGAATCGAAGACGTACGTTTAGAGATCATATATATTAAATGTCGTTTAAAAATATAAAAATGAACAAATTCTAAGGACATATGCAATATATATTCCTAACAAATATACTAATTTCTTCATTGTTGCATGAAATATTTAGTAGACTATTTTTCCATAACTGAAGTAGTTTCGTAATGTAATAATTCTGGAATATAATTTTAATAAAATGATGCAGAAAAAGTTACACTCAAGTTCTAATTCCCTGTTGAATCTATATTACCTATAAGCTATACATTGTGAATAATGTGTCTACAAATAATTGTAATTTTCGAATTGTTATTTACTAAATAATACATTATTCAACATATCCATGCTCAATACGAAGCTCGACAATTGGCGATACATTGATATAATTCCCGTTAAGGTATGTGAGCTTTGGCCTTGTACATATGTGTATTAGTTCAAATGAATTATTCTAAACGACTGTGGTAAAATATGTTTATTTCCACCTGTATTGATACGTCTGGTACATAAAAATTAATATTTTACGCGCATTTAATACTAACAACATAATATGTATAAATTCATAATATCAATGCTGATTTAAGGCAAATAAAATTTTGATAAATGATTTTTAATAATTTTGTACTGTAATCATAAGGCCATGAAAATGTCTATTAAACAAAAATGTAATTTTTCGAATAAGAAATAAATGAATCATAAAATAATCTAATTAAATGCCTTAATCACCAACAAATATGTATAATAGAAATAAAAATTTTTTAAATTACATTTTATTTTAATTATTCATATTGAATGAAAAGCTAGGAGCAGTAAATTCTTAAACTTTCCTCTACCCACTGATATAATCTGTAAACGTAGTTTTAATATATAGGCATATTGTAGCTTAAACAAAATTTGATTGGAAAAAATATTACAAATAGTACATTTGGTGAACATCTATACGATGAATCTTTAAATATATTTTCAAGGTTTGGTATTAAGTATTTTAGTTAAAAAGAATAACATTCAAAATTGAACATACTAAAACTTTACATAGAAATAAATTACACTCATATAAAATACTGTAAAACTTATAAATTGAGTTTTACACTGCGCTTTTTTAAAAGAAATTTAGTGAACTCATTTATTATGTTACTTGGAGAGAGCAAATGTTTGTATGACGATGATTTGGTTAAGCACAATCGATATAGATGATGAAAACAATTGAATCAAAATCAAATTTTTTATTAAGTCTATATTTTTATTGTAATCTACATGTAAGATAATCATCAAATTATTTTTCGTTTTAAAATCCATTATTCACACTTGTCAATACATAATAAGAATCGACTACCATGAATAGATGGGCAGGCGTATATTGGCCTTGCATACACACATGTTGTTTCAAATACATACATCATAAATGACAATGATGAAATATTTAAAAATGCAGCTGTTTCGATACATATGATACTTAAAAATTAATATTTTACACGCATTTAATGCTAGCATTAATATAATATGTATAATTACATAAACTCAGTGTTGTATATTGCAAATAAAACTTCAAATAATTCTGAATTTAATTTTATACTGAAAAAAATATAATTAAAATCGTTATTATTAAAAGAAATGTAACATTTTGTAAAATCCTAATTAAAAACTTATTTAATCGAATACTCTTAAGCTTTTATCCAATTAGCGTAATGAAAATGTTTTCATCCTTGTTTAATATTTAAGTATATAATTAGTATAATTTTAAAGTTTTTAGAATGAAAACACAAATATCTATTGTACAAGAATCGGATATGTTGATATATTTTATAAAAATTTTAAATTTATTTAATTTATTTAATACCTTTACTAAATTACAATAAAATTATTATATTATTATCGCTTTTGATATAAATGAATTTAAACTAAACAATTTCTTAAATTATAAAATAAATTTTATAACATTCATTAAATCTCAAATTTCAAAGTTTTCTTCATTCGAAAAGCCATGTTAAAAATTATTAGAAATATTATTCGCTCATTTTTTAATATTGACACAAGATCTAGTCATAAAACATAAAATAATACAGCTGAATATATGCAAGTGGATACCATAACAAATAGCTTTAGTGTATTCTAAACTTTATAAAAGGTTGTGAAAAACTACAATTATTAGTATTCGTTTTACAGCAATTGTTTTTCACTATACAATTTCAATTTGACTAAAATAAAACAAAATGAATAAGATTTCTTTTAAAAGTTATTTTGTTTTAATTACCATGACATTTTTTGTAATTTTTGATTGCGATGTAGATGCTTTATGTAAGTATTCTTTCATATGTATGAAAATAATTTAAACTTTTAATTATAAATTA
>JAIPRN010004495.1:0-14697 GCA_025469175.1 Geopemphigus sp. TES_GeoC_2020
CCATTTCTTGGCATACATATTTTCGACGAATTACGTCCATTACAGTCCTTCTTTTTTGAGTGGAGGGGAGGTAGAAAACTGTCAGTGGCAACGATTGGTACCTCTGACAGTATCCGGGAATTAAAGGACCAATCCGTTTCTTTCTTACGTTTTGTGTTTAAATTATTAGACTTCGCACCTTTATGGTAAAACGATAAAGCTTAAAACGAATAATCATTCCCGAAAAGTACCGACATTTTCGATATTTTTCTTCTAATGGTTTTAACACTTTTTCAAGACCTAAGCCTTGACGTATAATGGCAGCTACGCGTTTTAATAAAATATGGTACGACGAACGAAGATAAATTCATTTCGGCTTTTTATTTCGACCGTGCTTCGTCCTTTACGTTTAAATCGATCGAAAATAACACGTTTCACATTAACACGAGTCTATAGTAATTTATTTATACAAATACGCCATACTCTGTAAACCGAGAGTATATATTGTACTACGTGGATATTTTGCATTTTCAAAACTGTTCTAAGGCTGAATATATGTTTCGAGTGAGAAAAAGAGATCTGGCCAGGATCGATAAATTAATTTTTGGAGTTGATACAGGATAAAAACGTGTTTTAAGTATATTATCGAAGAAACACAGTTAACATTTCTTCTTTTCGTTGGCTAAAAATAATTAAACGTCGGGTTTTTTTCGTGCCTATTTGCTTATGAAACGTCTATATTGAAATATTTCAGAGGTATATATATATACAGCGGTAACTGGTAACGATGATAGATATTTATCAAATCGCGCGTAATTAATAAACGAAATATTTCTAAGCCATTGAAACTTTATATTTAGCTTGTCGCGAATAAAAACACAACAAATTTATTGCCATAAGCCCGAGAAATAATTGAAAACCAGTTAGAAAAGTAAGAACTTATTAATGAAAAACTATAGAACGGGAAATTAAAAATTTTCGAAAGATAATCAGAAACCGCGGAAATCTCGGGCAATTTAAAATAAGTGAACGGTCGTACTATTATCGTAACACGCTTACAAATTGGTCGCTTAAATTTCATTTCGTTCGTCTAATTCGGTTTCGTTCAATTCATTCGCCGACTGTTGGCCGAATCGATTCGAGAATTTCAATCGTTGAATTCTGCGCATCAAAAAAAACTTTTCTTCAGTAGTGATAGTACGGTAACAATACGTATTGTACTCGTACGACGTTTTATTTATACGCGCCATATTTTATAACGTGTAATACGTCTTTCGCAATTTATCGAAAACGAAATTGACAACCCGAATGTATTATGTACAGATAATTGATTCGATATTATGGTTCGACGCTACTGCGGGCTGTTTACGAAACAGATAAACAAACTATCCTTCGACTTACGTAATAATCGATACGTGTATATAGTACGTGTGCGTGTTTATAAATTGTGTTTTCTACGACAAAAAAGGAATTACGACGATATTACGTTACATCCCGGTCGATAAAACGACAGGATTTCGTGTACACGTATCTGTATACGTTTTGCACATTTTTGACGACGGACAAAATAAAAATGTGTAGTACATTAATTAACTTCGATTCCAAACGTTATACCGGCGCCTCGCCAATAACCGAAAATATTTTTACCAAAGATATTGCCTACCGGGTTTTGCATTGCGATCGATCGATGTTTCGTTAATTTTCAGCTACGACGATAGTATTTGTTCAGCGTTCCATCCCGAATACCGACATGAACATTAAACGCGAAACAAAAACGGGACGCACAACCACGCGTGTGGGGTAGAGATATTTTGAACGCATGGTCGGTGTAAGTCATTGAAGGGCTATCGATCACATACTTTTTCGTCCGTCCCGAGACGGGACGCTTTTCGCGGTACAACCGAACGGAACCCTTTGATATCCATAAACGTATTCAACTTTGTATCGAAACGAGTAAAGGTATACGAAAACAAACGCCCCCATCCGCGTATTTCGTAATTGCTTCCGAATACTTCATCGTCAAACGGTTTTGATTATACGATATAATGAACATTATTCGTGAACGGTGTCCATAAAACTGGAAGTGCTATTATGGGTCATATTATACTATTTATATGCGTACCCGATATCGAAATGGCGATATAGGATACGAATTTGAATGTTGGATGACGTATAATCAATTTCGCTTTGGTTACACAGGTAGCGAAAGAGTAGGTTTGAAACTCGTCGGAACTATATTTAAACAATTATATCGTACACGATGGAAATGTCGAGGTCTTAAATTCTAATTAATTCAAGTTGTTACGTTATACATTTATAATATATAAGAAAAACCTGATTTATATTTAAAACGAGTCTCGAAGATTATAATTTCAGGATAGCGCTTTTGAAAAGAAGAAACTCAGGAATGTGACATTGATTCCTGGGAAATATATATATGTATATGTATGTGTGTTTGTTACCATATTAAATGTCAGGAAAAAAATTATCTGATCAATTATCGCAAAACTATGCTACTAAATGTTCGAAATCGATAAATATATATTTAATTACGATCATACGTGAATTAGAAAATGATATGGTAATTATGCGTAAATTTTTAAAAATACGTATCGAACTAATTTTCTTGTTCGTTAATGCGCAATAACACAATGATTTAAAATACCTCTTTTTATATCTAATATAATTATAATTTGCATTGTACGTCTCTTCCTGTTTTTTTAAGAACAAATAAAACGAAATAGTATAATGACCGCCAATAGGTAACATCATTCATGCGTCGAATTAAAACTAATTATTGCCGATTTTATTTTATTCTAAAGATTTTGAATTATTTTAAATACTATATAATACAAGTAATTTTTAAACATAATTACATATTCTAAGATAATATTTTATTAATAATATGGTAAAAACGGTTGAGTGTTATAAATATCTATTCGATATTCTGAAATCTACTTATAAAATGAAAGGTCAGTCGTTTAATAAATTATATATGTGAATGCGATTTCAAAGACAACAATAACAGTGTGATCAAAGTAATATTGTATAAATATATACATGCTTTTGAAAATATATTGGACGATTGAAATAAGAAGAGTTAATGTGAGAAACGCATTATATATGTATAAGACAACTTTATTATGATCGAAAGTATAAAAACGAACTTGGTTATTAAAAGAAAAAAAACGAACCTATAGAAGAGTAATCATTTTTTAATAAAAACGAATTTTTGATTTTCATAAAACAAAAGCTCAAAAACAAAGAAAAGAAAAACGGTTTTTGACCGATTAATTTATAGTGAAAGAACGCGAACGTGTTCAACATCACTTTTTAAGCCACCTTAATTTTCCCCAAACGAAAGGTACTAAAAAAAAGCCGTACCACTATACACATACATATACACACACACACACACACACACACACACACGCGATAGTACCTAAAAAGATTAATAGAATTGCGATGTCCGTCAAAGTTTCGTCGGTACGTCTTCTGTGTATTAAAAAATACCGACGAGAGAGATACTCGGAATATTAATCGCACTTGGGTAAGTACATAACGTGTAATGTTTTAACGTGCCAAAGTGTAATCAGACTATCCCATTTCCAGAGCAAATAAATCGAATCGACCGCATGGGTGGCGTATCGCGTGTGTTTGTGAATGAAATACGCGTTATTATTATACGCGTATTTTAAATTTTTCGTTCCACGTAGGTGTTCGTGCGCGTTATAATAAGTCATGCGCACATGGAGGTTCGTTATAAACATGTCAAGTCTGGCATATTAGCGCGAAATACAGTTTCGTAAAAGAAATATAGGAGAATAAATCGAACGGACAGATTTCGAAAATTCACGCTCGTATACTAGCCGCTTTTGTTCGTAAATAACGCGGTTGTTTTTTTGTTGTTTTTAATAGAAACGATAAACGTTAGAAGGGAATGCGGAAACAAATTTCGGAGGTGGTTTGGATAAAATGTAAAATGTTGATACAAAAATATCGCGCTTTACAAATTCACTTGCCCGTTTTCTTTTATCGCCTCGTGGGAAATGTCTATTAAATAGCTATTAAGTTCTTAGGTCGAGCCGTTTAAAAAAAAATTTTCTCAATGTTTCGGGACAAGGGAGTGTAGTTTGAAGACCGCTAAAAACCCTCTCCCGGATTCGTTCTGATATAGGACATACGTTAGATTCCCTCGTTTGAAATTGGAACGTCACGGCTATCGCCATGTCGCGTTAAAACATTTAAGGAAGAGTGAAGAGAACAAACGAAAAACGCTTGTACGCAAGAACGGAGCCCAAAGAGTTTTTCATTTTTTTAAATTTCCCCCGTTAACGAACGTGTTTAATGAACGAGACTTCGAAAGCGTTGGTAAACACGTAGTTGTCGTTATGTTATATGGCGGACAGGGCGGAAGACGCGCA
Organism: Geopemphigus sp. TES_GeoC_2020; assembly: GCA_025469175.1. Taxonomy (NCBI): domain Eukaryota; kingdom Metazoa; phylum Arthropoda; class Insecta; order Hemiptera; family Aphididae; genus Geopemphigus; species Geopemphigus sp. TES_GeoC_2020. Next base: position 4,404 of record JAIPRN010004495.1, read on the forward strand.
CATGGACGGACGGACGCACGCGTACAATTACCGAGTTATAATGGGTTATAACTCTCGTTCGGGACGACGACGACGTTTCCTCGTCCAGAAGACAATGGACGCGCCGGGTGTTCGGTTGTTGTTGTTTTCGTGCGGGCGGTGCGGCGGTTTCGTTCGTTGGTTTTACAATTTTCGTTTCCGACGGTCCGGCGTTGCAGTCGGGTCAAATGTCGGGGTTTCCGCGACATCCGCGCGCAGGTGTACGAGCACCGACGAAAGGGTTAACCACTCGTGTACCCACGCTTGTGACACATTATTCGCTACGTGTGTTTAAAACACGTACGCGTATAATAGTAGTAATCGTAGTAGTAATAATAATAGTAGTAGTAGTAGTAGTAGTAGTAGTAGTAGTAGTAGTAGTAGTAGTAGTAGTAGTAGTAGTAGTACGCGTATAGGAAGTTACAACCGCGTTGACCTTGCATCATCGACCGCCATATAAATTATGATAATCTTCTGGAAACCGGAACCGACACCGGGCGTTCAACACGTACCGACACGCGTAGGTATTTGACGACACGACGCGTACGAATAATACGCGTCGAACCGAACGCATTTAACGCGACACCCAAGCCGTGTGGCTTTGGACACGTTGCGACGTTTCTTCGCAACGGTGACGATTACGGCACGGTCAACGGGCCGTGATTTTCGAAACGGACGGGTCACCGCGGCAATTGGTTTATTGGCGCTGGAAATACGCGTCGCGTACCCACGAGCACGTCATCCCCACGCACGGCGAACGGTCGAAGTCTTGGGTTTCTGTTTTGACGAGGGTAGAGAAAAGGCTCATCGGAGCGATCCGAAAACAAAAACCAATTAAATACTCCGTATATTGCCGAAGCGAATACTCGTCGAAATTACCGTTTTATTCGCGGACAACGCTCGGCCCTTTGTAAGAACAAGTGCGTGTGTGTGTATGTTATTAAAGTCAAGGGGCCCTCCAGAAACTATGACTCACCAATAAGTTTAACACCCTTCCGGGCGAATTACCTAAAACACAACGTAATGTATTGGCGAGTCATCGTGATTGTTTGTATCGTCAAAGAACGATCGATTCCCAATATTTCCAGTTATTCGCGATACCGAAAAGTTACCCCTCAAACGAAAATGATTGACTCACGATTAACTAGGATCCGCCCGAAATCGAACGTCGATTTTTATCAATTCTTTACACGATATCCAAACCTCAAGACGTTTGTGATTGTAGATCGTTTCCTATACGTTCCCGTGTACGCCGCAAAACCAATTTGTGCGAACAAACGTTTTTCGAGAAACATCGAAGCGTATGTTGGCCACGTTAAACAAACACTTACACGATCAGTTTTTAAAATTGGCAAAAGCAACACGCGACCGAACTACTAGTACAAACATGGCAATTGTGTTGAAAATTTAACGTAACAATTACGTTTGGTAAAAAAGTATTCGATAAATTTATCGACGTGGTGTGGAACCGCGTTTATTCCGTGTGTTTTATTCAATTGATGAAAATAAACGTCGCGTAATTTATAATCGAACGTCGTTTTCTATTTGTGATCTAAGTCTTCGATCGTTTATTTCATGAACGCGAATTCACGGAACGTTCACGATTCCGAAATGCCGATTATATAATGCCGGCCGTAATCGTACGCCAATGGTTTTTTCAAATCGAACATCTGGCCCATACTTGTACGATCGGTACGGAGATCCGTACGGACGATTTTGTTATAAGTTCGAAGACCTCTGGGTAAGTACTACGACGGTTGTTCGGTGATCCCGGTCACCGATATTGTTACGATTTGTACAACTTTTGCGCAATCAATGTTCGGGACGTAATAGAGAACGCGAATCGAACGGATACCGGCGGCCGTTGTAAACACGATTCGGTTGAATATACGACGTCTCGTACGCGTACACGGGAGCTTGCGGCGTTCGCAAATTATGTGAGGCGGTTAGGTTATTTTCACCGTCCGCGAATAATAACCGACGTTTCGTGACCGCTGTACGATAGGTGGCCTGTACATTTGTCCACGTGGTCAATCGGCGGACGTATTCTGGTGGAAATTTGAAAAGACTTGAGCACACATTTGAAAAAACGAACGCGTATTTCGTGCGATGGCGTTGACATACGCGACTATACGGCGAACGGCGAAACGCGCGTGTTCGACGACACGTGGAAAAACGAGTTTTTTACATGCACGTCGATTACACACGCCCGTAATCGGTGCACGTCTCGCCACGCTGCGTCGCTCCGCAGCCCGACGGGCCGGTCTGTCCACGTTTCGGGCGAATATCCGAATTTCGGATAGCGCGGCGGTGTCGGCCGGACCCCGGGTACTCGACGACCCCCGCAAAGTGGGCGCGTTAGCGCGGAACACAAGTAGGCGTGGGACGTCATCGCCTACACTCGTCGTGTTCAAACACCGATTTAAACAGTTTTATCGACACCGGGGGACTATTTTGCATATTAAATGTATATCGGTAGATCGTTATCGTTTACAGCGAACGACGTCGTTTACGACGAACCGCGATTATCGGGCGAAAAATTTACCGCCAATTGCCGACGACTCGACAATACGTTTTCGATACCCGAATGGGGTGGGCATTACCGAAATTGGTGGTGTCCCGGAGCTAACCACTGCAAGTACCAGTGTACGTATGCGATTTCGACGACACTATCCCCTAAGCGTCGCGGGTAATTGTCGAATTTTTAAACAATCGCGCCTACACTATCGTTACACAAACGGCAGTCCCTTTTACTTGTAATTCACTTAGCTCCTCTTAAATTGGCTCTGACGTACACGCGCGCGTACATATTATACTAGATACAATAAAACGCGATTTACGTGCACGCGATTGCTCTTCGGAGCGTGATGTATAGGACCGTGTGCAACGTTCTTATTTCGGTGTAAAAACGCATATTTCTTGATGGGCTTAAACGAATCGCGAAAACATTACGTTTATAAGCAAATGATAAACCCCAGTACGGCCTACATCACCACGAACGTGCCATATACAACAGTGAAACCGGACAAGATGGGTAGAAGACGAGGTTAAGTGGACTTGTCTTACCGATTGCTGGGATAGGGGCACCCTGCAAGTCTTTCAATTTGGACGCAACTACTGGAATGTATTACGACGTCGCTGGAAACGACAAAAAGCGAAGAAAAAACACGAAAAAATAATAAGTTCCTGTGCACTGTCGATATTGCGTCATTTCGAGAGTTTCCGAACGTTATACACGCGCTGATGATCACAAATTACTGTTCAATTAGTCGTATACGAACGAAAATCGCTCCCGCGCGTGTTCACGTGTGAATAATTTTAAACGTCAGCGAAGGAAAATCATCCGCGCAGACATCGCCCAAATGGAACGCGCATTAACGACTGTTCGCCCACCATTAGGCTCTTATTATATTTCGAAGTCCAAGTCGACAATTTGAAAAATTTGTATTCCCAAAAATTATGGAAATGTTAAGGGGGTAAATACAAAAACAACTCACGATTATCAAAACGTTAATATTACATTACGTTTCCATTGCGCGATGAAATAAAAAGCCCAAAATTATACTAATACAATAAGTAATGCGCGATGATTTCTGGAAGAACTTTTTTTCTAATTTGTGATAATACATTTCAATTAACTTTGTCGAAAATTGGTTTTTCCGCACCCTTATGTTGCGCATAAAAAAACTGACGAGGAAATCGAAATTACGTCCTGTTTTGATTCCGTAAAGTAAATGCTACCAAACACTTTTACTCAGAGCTCATATTAAATATAAAAAGTTCTCAATAGGTTAAAAAATAAACGCGTAAAATATCCCATTTTAAACACATATATTAAGCGTAACACGACAATTTGGAAAAAGTCTTTTCCGATCCATAATTGTGCGTAATTTGGGCGTTCGGTTAATGACGTATTAAACGTTTTATTAAAGTACTTACTTTAACATCGATAAGTGTATTAGTATTGTACGAAATACGTAATGTAAAAACTACTTCGATGCTTATATACATACAATTGCGCACGTTTTTCAGTTAATATTTTATTTGTACGTCGTCGGTTCCAATTTTTGAATATTGATCCGAACGTTTGTTTGTCATGGTTAAAACGTGATCGTTTCGACACATTTTGGTTAGTTCGCGCGAACCGATAGAAATTGATGAAAACCTGTCATCTAGGCGTTCGATTTTGAGCGTCTTGTGGTTACGTCATAAATTCCGTTCAAAGGTCGGGCGGAAACCATGTTTCACTGCCGCGGCGATCGAACGGACGTCGTTGAAAATACGTCCGTTTATTCAGATTCGACGACAACGGTCCCAGACGTTGTCCCCGAGATAATACCAAGTGATCGCCATCCAGCAGAAGACAAGAACGAATAGTGTCGACAGTTTGGCGACCACGTTTGCTACACGTTTTGTACGCACTCTGTACGAACCAAAAACCGCGTAAGTCGCGAACAATTTCTCTGCGCGGACAACACGCCCGGAGTAACACGCGCCGAGTAAACGCCTACGACGAACGGGGCCGCGAAAATTTCGGTCCGGGCCGTGTCATTTTGCAGGGTCGCTTAAATGGCTGACGTAACGCGTGTCACGCCGTTAAACAGCCCGTCCGTGCGGTTTTTATACTGCGGCCCATGTACGTCTAAATCACGACGAAAATGTCTCAATCTGGATCACGCGCCGACGATAATTTACGATACGCTCGTACGAGCGCTGCACTACCAAAACGGGCTAGGCCAGGTCCCCTTATAGATCCCGCCGTCGCGAAATGTCTCAATTCGGTCACGTAAACGACTACTTATTCAGTTACTGCTGCTGCCCCGCTGACAAGACAAACTGTCGCGCGTTTTGATAAAGACGACGGTAATGATGACCGGACGAGACGTTTCTCGCGACCGTTTCTTCGGTGTTTTCTTTTTTTTTCGTTTTGCGTTTTTCGCGTCTAATTGTCGCCCGCGTTTCTCATATTGTTCGTCTATTCATTTTCCGCCGAACTTATTCGAGGCCACCGACGCGTCCGTTACCGTTTTACCGCTCTCCGTTCCGTAGCCTCTCCAGCTTTTCGGAGGACCTCTTTTGCTGATTTTTCATAACACCGCCGTCTCGGAATATTTTATTTCCGGTCCCCGCTTCTGTATTGCCCGATCTACTGTCCTGTAATCTGCGGCTTTTAACGACTCTTATTATATCCGGCACGTCGCGGCACTTAGATCTCCACGGTCTTTGTGGCCTCATAAATGTCCTGTAAGATATCCCATTCGGACACCGAGACGGCGTTCACACGTCCGATTTGGTTGGCGTATCGCCAGTACCGTTCGTTCTATAAACGTTACCAGCAATATAGTTTTCATTCACTCCGGCATCGGGAGCTTCGATTTTCGTACGCCGTCACTTATTAATTACCTCGTTCCGTCTCGTTCTTAACGACAACATTAATTGTCCTTTGTGTCGCGGGTCTCCCGCCGACACGTAACGTTACAATACGAGTTCCCGTCGGAGCGTAAATACGCCGTGAAACAATAGTTTCGTTCCGCGTTCACCGGAGATAAACGGACAATGATGCCGCGCGCCCCGTGGTTTTCCCGTAGTAATTCCGTCTCGCCGCCGTACACTTTTCGTATATCGGGAACTCCGACGGAATACCCGAAACACCACGCTGGAATAATATATTACGACGCCCCGCACCGACTAACGCATAAACACGGGTTCGTTATTTTCGTACTCTAATTAACAACGCTGTCGGTCGACTACGAATCTTGTACGACTGATAGAAATCGATTGAAATTGCCGAACCGGAAACTCGAAATGTTATATCGAGAGACGAACGCGTTTTTCGCGCTTTCGCCGTTTTTCTCTGCTTGAATTGTACGAATACCGGTACACCTATGGACCGAGTTGAGATCACGTGTTATTCTACAACGCGACACCGTTTAATGTAAAACAACGAATATGGTAAACTAAGGGCTGTACGATGACCGTTTCACGGCCGACAAAAAAAATATACGAGTCCCGAATGGAACGACGATTTACGTGTTTATCAAACGATAAAAATTACAAAACGTAGTAACGTTGGTGATTTCGAAAGGTTTTTTTTTTACAACGCCGCTGCGCAGTATTCATCATTTAACGGTTTATGTTCGATATCTTCACGATATGCGCGCGTCAAAAATATTATTAGAATTATTTACATCGGTGTTTTCCAAACTTATTTTACTCAGCGTCGCTTTTAAATTTTCAAAAACCTTACACCGTCCAGCACCCTTTCTCCTCCCCCCCCCAAATAAATTCGAAAAAAATTATAATTTAATTTTTATAATCGGTCGTTTCATTAAAGTAAAAAGCAAAACCTCCCCGAAACAATTTTTATTTTTATATACAGAATTCCTCTATCTACTAAAAATATATATTATACAAACATAATTTCAAATGTTCATCCCCTTCAAAATTAAAAAAGCTCACAAATGGGCTGTTACATAAACACTTTTCGAGTTCGCCGTTCGAATTACGATTTAGGTAATTTTGACGGCTAGAAAGGGTTCCTTTTCCTAGATTCCAATACAAAAATAATCGGATGGTTCGATTCTATGACGAACCGTCTGTATACAACAATATCGTATTTGATTGTTAGGCCCATACGTAACTAGTTAATCCTTTGCCTTTAATTTTGGGTCGGTAAAACATTATACGATACTCCGTTCGGTCCAAGTCTTTGAACACCATACAAAAATACCCGTTACGGTAGGTCGGGCATAAATCGGCCATTGGTTTCAAAACGGTTTAAATCAGAATTTCGTTGGAATAGCCTATTAGAGTTGGTCGCACGACAATTGTTTTTTATCGATACCGCGACTGCGAAGTAAAAGCTACAGACTTAGTCGAATATTAAAAAACAAGAAACACGTACGTATCACGCGCAAGTCGTTTATTTGAATACAAAGTTAGACGCACGATTCTTTCTGAGTATTAAAGTTACCACCATAAGGAGAATCGAACTTCGCGGCGTTTTAGATTACGTCGTATTTTTATTTTTCGCGCTCGAATTGAATTACTATAGTTACTTACGATATTTCGTAATTGTTGTTTTTGTTTTTATCAACCCCGTACGATAAAGATTACGTCCAAAATGATTTTTCTCCCGGAATCCAAACGTCCGTCTAATTGTCGTTATTACGAGTACAACCTAACCTGAGCGTAGTCAGTTTTATTAAAATATTTATTTACCCATAGGTTAAAACTTGACGATGATTTACGTACGTTACCTACTACAATTCGAAACTTGTGTGCAAATTTCGAAGTTTACGATTGAATCGAGAATGACGCTGACATATGCGACTTAGTCGACCGCGATAATGACGGTCTTATACGTGTACCGTAGTGATTATAACGATTTTTCCTAGGTATCGTTCGGAAAAATGACAGTACGATTATTTAATAATTTTAAATTATTAATACGATTATTATTATTATTGTTGACATAAGTCCCACTTGTTGACGTAAATACGTGAATTCGTATTCTATAGGTACACATTGGACGCAGAATCACTCGTAGACGATCGAAAATGTGTTTTAAATTCATTTTCTAGTAACACTGTCCGTGTCCGGCGCATTGCGAAACAAAAATAAACGAAATTCCAATCGCCATTTCGGTATGCGCGTAATTAGAATTATGAACACGGCGTTATCGGATACATATGGACTACAATGAAACGTTGAATTTACAATGTTTGTAATCGCGAGTAGAACAACAACAACAACAACAACGATCGCAGTAAAATTTAGCGTAAGTTTTTTGTTCAAGTACGATGTTGACATATTTAAATGTCCTATATTCGTCGCTTTTATTGTCCGTTAGCAACGTGTAATAAAACAATCGGTATAATTTTACCATCCGCATTACCGCCGACGTGCAGTAAAATAACGGACGTATTTATCGTGTTGTAAGTCCTCGCGGAACACGGAATTTTACCGTTTCGCTATGGTCGCCGATGAATGAATTATTAAAATATAGAGAAATGTCGATAAGATCTCCGCGAACCATTTTAATATAATTTATTCTCCGCGGGTATATCGAATTCAGGAATATTCTACCACGTTGAAACTCCGTTGTCGGGAATGACACGATTCGAAAATATTATTTAGGTCACTATGGACGACGTAAATTACTGTCGAACGATCGTCCAGTGAACCCGAACAAATATGATTTCCGATTTTTAAACAAAAATCACGAGTTTAATATATGGTTATCGGACTTTAAACAATTCTTATTAAAATAAGTATAGTAACAACAATAACGTTACAAGCAAAAATATAATAAGATTGACGAAATGATTAAAGTACCCTTTGTTTGTTTAGGACGCAAACGTCTTATATATGTGTGTATAAGTGGGCGTGTGTAAATATTTACCTTGAGCCAATCGTCATAATTTACTTAATTACCTACGTTCGCGAAAAAGTACCTAATTTATAATTGAACGCATTTCGCGCTTCGGGTACCTCGTGTTTTTGTTAGTATCTCAAAATATGGCGTTTGGACGATCGGTATAACGGTTCGCGTTTAATATTCTACGTTTTGCTGCCAGATTATTCCAAACAGTAATCGTACGGCGGACGCTTTACGCGCGAAGGCGATTTCTGCGTTGCCCGGACAATAATAAAACCGCGACGTTTAACGTTTCTACGCCGGCTTAAACGTCCGATAGAAACCGTCGTAAGTACGACGAAACGCCAAACGCCGACCGGTGGATCGGAACACGGGTGTATGGGTGCGTCATATTCACGAAAAATAGAGAAACGGTGTCGATAAACACGTTCCGATGCCGCGTGACGTGAACAAGACATTCTCCCGGTTGACAACCCGACGAGATAAAAGTTCCTCGTTATCCGCGCAAAGTAAATGGAATCGAACAGAATAATCGGTGCGCCGCTCGTGTCTATATTGTAACAACTTTGCCATATTATAATACCGAATTGGAGTGCCACGAAGCCGGGTTCTATACAATTATAACGCTATAAATTATACATCGATAATACACGCGTTAGATGTACCTCGTTACTATGGCTCAGGATACATTTTCCGCATGCCTAACCTGTAAAAGTGCTTGATATCCCTCTAATTACAGCGGAACCTACCGTTCAAACTCCGTCCGTTACTATTATTTATGTATTCGTATAGCGCGCAGCGTTACAATGGAGACACAGCGTAATGGAATAAATATAAACGCACGCTGTTACGAAATTTCAGGCGCGTTTACACGGTGTAGGTAGCTTATTCGCGGCGAGCGTGAAATGCTTGTCGCCAACGCGTTTGCGTACGAGAATAAAATTGTACGTGTACGAACCTCGAATTACAATCGCGATTTGTTCGGTAATCGATTTCTCGGGTTTTCGGCCTTTTCCGTCAACTCTAAACGGCCGAAAATAGTCGCGAAAAACCGAAACTAGCGGACGTCTACAGCCGGACGGTATAATTCGTAGACGGCGTTCGTTTACTACCAAGTGGGGCACATAACTACGACGAGAAGATACACGCGGACGGGGTGTGTATGCGAAGACGACGCGTGTCCGCGGGTCGCGAAACAGTGGTTCGGTCGGGTGGGTTCAATTACGTAAGTCAGAAATATTTCGCGGTACGCTTCGTATTGCCCGCAATTATTAACGACGCTCAAATCACGCAAAGGTAAAATCTTCTTCGAATTGTTCGTTTGTTTTTATTAAATACGATAAAAAAACACCTATAGTACGATATTTCATCGTACGTAAAAAAAACCCTTGTATAATAAATCCGGAACTCAGAAAAATGTTTACCCGGCTTCAAACCCGAAACCGAATACGTTTCTCAGACCGTTTCGACCGCCCGAAACAATCGCTATTTGTATTAGTTCTGGAATCGATTCGAAGTGTTACGTGCGCGTCTCGCACGTACGGTCGTAATTTGTTTTAGCGAACGGTTTCCGATCGGATCGACGTCCGCGACAATCCGTATTCGAAACGATAAACTCCAGCGTCCGAACCGATTACACGTCGAACGCCGTGACACGAAATAAAGCGGACACGGATCGCGCGGGCGTGTGATACAACGGCGTTCGGTGCGTACACGTTGGGTCGGCGACGAAGGCCATGAGCGTGCCGTATTATTCCGGGACGGGCGTGATACGTCGTCCTGGATCTCGTGCGACCGTAGAAAGCGCCGAGGTTTTCAGTACGTTTCAGAGCACCGGGGCTTATTAACGCGAGAAAGCGGCGGCCGTTCGTGTGGGTTTCGCGGGGGCGGTGAAGG
>JAIPRN010004496.1:0-14697 GCA_025469175.1 Geopemphigus sp. TES_GeoC_2020
TTTTTTTAATTTTCCCCAAGAACGGAGAAAATGACGAGAATACAAGGAGGAGCGAAAAACAAATTTGACCGAGTTAATAGATTATGTCAAACCGTTGGCTGTGCTTTAACATACGATTACGGGCCATACACGCCCACCACACACACATATATATATAATCGCGGTAAACCCGCGCACGAATACGGCGGGCGGTTCGATACCGAATTTCCATACTATTATTATTATTATTATTATTATTATCCGCCCGCCCGACGCATTTTCCAATCTTATCTACGGGAATAGTAGTTTTCCGTCCGCGAAATAATATCGCGTTATTGTTCCGTTCGACGCGTCGGATTTTTTTATAATCCACCGACGAACGTTCCTTGGCGAATATTTTGTATCGTACGTTTTTCGCCGCGCCGCGATAATAACACAAAAAAACGCAATTTCCGACGGAAATTCGACGCCGCGAACAGGCTACGCGTTACGTGTAACCGACGCGCCTCCTACATTCGCGGCGAATCCAATAAGCCGGCCGACGGATATTTAAACGCCGCCGTAATCGACGCGCCACGTTGTTATAACGGACACATAATCGTTTTCGTTACCGCGAGCGCGCCGTATTATTTTGAAAAATGTTCCGACGCCCAACGGCCGCGACCGTTTAGAACCGATCGGACGGCCACCGACGATTTTCGGTATATACGTCGGCAAACGACCGTGGCCGACGCGTTATCGTCCCGGCCTAACCGATCGATCGATTTTCGAACGAAAACGCCGGTAACCGTAATTACCGCTTACCGTATACTTGTCGTGACGTTCGGCCGTTTCGGGATTTAAGACGAATATCGGTATCGAAATCGTCGGACGCGCGCCAGAATATTTTATCGCCGCCCCACCGTCCCTACGTACGTTACGCGCTACGAAATATATTACCGCCAGTGGGACGGCGGTGGGGCGGAGAGTACTCCTCAGCGCGGACTCGGGTCTGCCACGCGCTCCTATACATACATACGCACATATATCGATCTCCGTCGCCGCGCTCCGGTCTCATTACAATTGCTAATGCGGCGACGGATGCATCGCACTCGGCCTCCCCGTGGCAAAGTTACGGCGGCGGGCTCCATTCATACTTTCGCATAAACACGCGTACTGCACCGTCGCATATATTTATACGTACGTCCCTTTTTAACATGCAAACCTTGTAGCCCCCCCGACGTCGTCGTCGTCGTCGTCGTCGTCGTCATTGCCGTTGTCGCCGTTCGCCGTCACAATCGCGCCCCGGAGGGATCGTAGTAGTCGTCCGGCGGTATAACGCGGTGCGCGCGACGCGCGGTCCGCCCGGCGGGTCTCCAAGGTAGCCAAGGACGACTTGGGCAAACCGGTTCGCGAACCGGCGAATAACGTGTCAGACGTGGTTCGTTCTTCAGGGGACTCCCCCCCACCGACTTTTCGCCGTTTCGCGCCGCCACCACGCGTTCCGTAACCCTCGAAAAGCGACCGCCAGATAGCACCGTGTCCGAGTGGTAAGTATATATATATATATATTATATAAAAGTGTATGCGTGTATGTGTGTGTGTGTGTATATATATACGCATACGCGCGTGCGCTTAATATAGGCGGGATAAGGCCACACCGCAAGGGGTACAATTAGCAAAGCACCCGAAAGTTGTTTACCCGATACATAACCTAAGCGTGTTTTTTCACCCACAACGTAATATTAATCCGTGCGTCGTTGTATTCGAGAATTCTCGTTTCACGAAAACCAACATAATACCGACGTACGTAAGTTACTTCGGTACAATTTCAACGATTTCGACGATATTCCGTTGAACGCAGTTTCGTAGGTACGCTTCAGATTAACAATCGGGCCAGATAAACGCGTGGGTAAACTTGAACGGAAATTCGACGGATAATAAGTTCGGAACAACGTCTCGCGAATAATTAAAAATACTCGACGGACTTTTAATATAAATATAGTCTCGAAAAAAAACGAAGATATTGTTAATATAAATTTACGAGCGATAAATATTATAATTATTTATACATATATATATAGGTATTATACCAGTTTTATAAAAAAACGTTTTTCGTTTTTTTTTTCACGATTCGTAGTCGACTTTACTTTTTTCGTAAAACTTTATTTTTATATATATATATATATACGTATACAACGGTACCGCCGCCGCCGTCCCGAAAGAGTTTCCGAACAAGCGACCCTTTAATAGGGTTTGACTTGTCGCCGGTTCCGGTAGTCGGTCTCTCCCACGGGACCGTGACCCTTTCGTCGACGCGCGAAATAAAATATAAAAAATTTCGCTTCGTTAACATGTTTATTTCTTGCCCCGTTCGCCGCAACGCGCGCACGCCATCAGCAGTAGCTAGCGCGTTACGCGCCAGCCGTGTCAATCCGGTTGATTTCCGTACAAGAAAACCGTATTCGTTTTGACGTCTGTCAAAAAACGCCCGCGGACCTCCCATGTGTATTGGCCGCCGTCGTTCCTATTGGTCACGATCGACTACGTATATATATACATTGTTTTTTTTACGTTTCCCTTTGGAAATTAAATCGTTAAGAACGCGAGTGAACAAAAAATAAAAATCGACGTGACGTTTCGAAATGAAATTCGTCCAGATGTTTCCCTTAACGATCGATATATATATACACACACACGCGCGCACGACACACCGCCATATTTAGAATTAACACAACCTGTTCGCCTGATGAAGGAAATTTTAAAAATGCGTATATGTCGGACAAGGTGACAGTCCGAGCGGCCCGGCGTTGAGATGAAACACGATGTATCGCTTTTTTACGGCCCGGGACGTCGAATACTCGAAAACAAACCGATCTCGCGTACCGATAAAATTACGAATAGTCGAACAAAGAATGTCGGTGAATAGCTAGGGCACAGCTTGGGAGCGAGTGTTTGACGCGAATACACGCGGGGACGTATCCTTTCGGTTTGCGACGAATTCGCGAGTTGACGGCGGACCTGCCGGCTGAAACGTTTCGACTTTAATCGCTCCGGCGGAGTGTCCGTGCCGAAAACGCGTACGCTCTTTAAAACACCTATTATTACACGCGTACTCCGCGAACAATATGTTAATTCAATTGATCGCTACAAGTGTTAAAAGGAGGGCCCTCCTCACCTTGCGCACGCACAGCCCCCCCCCATCGCGACGTGGCGTGTACCGCGTGATACGGTCGTGCATATTTAACGAATACGCCGGTGAACGCGCGGTGCATTTTTAAAAGCGTTTCGAGTGCCGTGTACGAAACGTTATGTAAAATAATTTGTCGGCCCTCGGAACGTTTTTAACAAGTGCGAAACCCGATGGTTCCCAAAAAAAAAAAACACCGCCCCCGTTATAATCGTTCGGCCGACCGGGCCGGTCTCGACGTCCCGTACAGCGTACGTACATATACGATCTTATGTATATCACGCGCGAACGTTTCGGATAGCGAACGACGCGAATATTATCTTACGACCTCGGTACGGATCGGTCGGATATTTGCGCGCTTTCGCCTTGGCCAAATTCGTCGAGCACCGTCGTCCGTACGCAATACCCGAATTTCCCACAGTATCCGCGACGACGTCGTGGTAAATGTATATATATATATTTATACTACGATAATCGTCGCCATAGAACGTGCGTTCGTACACGTGGAACGAGATTTATTTCGATCGAAATACGCGTTCTCGTTCTCCCGACAAAATGCACGGGACGATTCGAAACCGTACGGGTGTAAACGTTTTCGAATCGATCTTCGGCGATATTGAATCGTTCCCGACGACGCCTATACAAGCTAACCAGACCGCGCGTAGCAATCGAACGCCGGGCCGAAATCGTACTGGTCGGGTCGTTTTTCGCGGCCCGTTGGAGGAACGTGTGCAGTTAGTACGATACGCGCCCGACGCCGTTAGGGCGAGTAAGCGCGTGCGCTTTAAATACTTCGGCGGTCCCGACGGTGTAATCGTGAAGACGACGACCCGTAACCCGGAAACACGACGACCGTTTTATACGAACGCTGTGTTGTTAACACGTAACGGTAACCCTATTCCGGGTGGTAATATTATTACGACGACGAACGGTTCTGCGGGGAGTACGTAACGGATGACGGTTAGGGGTGGGCGGATAAATCTTGGCCGGTTGCGCGACCCGCTGTCGCGAGTTTACGTTATTTCCTCCGTAGCGCGACGTATTATATTATACGGCGTACGTTCGGATACGTCTCTCCGTAACGATTATGAACGAGCCGCGACCGTCACAACGATATCGCCAAGCGCGTGTGTATATATATAGTACGAAGCGTACGTATAGAGTACCTACCTATCCGATATATAACCCATACGCGAGCGTAATAACATATAAATAACGGTCTGGAAGACGTAAAAAACGAAATAAAAAAAAAAAAATTCCTTATAAAAACATATATAATATAATCCCGATTCGTGGGCAGACCGGATAATTTATAATACACGTAAATATGCGTGCGCGTGATTTTTTTCGTTCTTTCGACGTACGGGAGAAATAACCATACACCATTCGAGACTTCTGTCGTCGCGTGTCTTTTTTATTATTGTTATTTTCGTTCGGTGCACCCTCCGTTTGTACGCAACGATTAACCGGCTCGTCTCGCGTATTAACAAATTTCGGCGGCGGGTGTGGTCCTACCTATATATCTATTATACACGATTTCCAGCCGATTTGCGCGACTCTTTTCCTTACGAAATAAACGAAATAAAGCGTATATATACGCGCAATGTTTCGTTCTAGCGGAGACGAAATATCCCTATTCGTTTCGCTTATTATTTAACCAATTAACTATCGATTTAAAAGACTCGGTGATTTAATTTTAGTAAATTGAAAATCGACGTTTCACGATACGCGTGCGTGTTTTGCTTTATATAATATTCGATACGTCGTTTAGGGGATCGTACGTTTAGTAATAAATGCGTAGAGATAGCCTACCGTCGATACGCGAACGTGATAACGAATAAGAGTTGGAAAACACCAATGGCTGGCGCGTGCCGTATGGACGTATTTTCCTAAGAGGTTTCCCGTTCGTGGCAGCCGCGCGAACTCGGGTCGAAATGGACGTTTATTTGTTCGCGCGTTGTCGACGGCCAAATCCGTTCGTTTCGGAATCGCTCGTCGCGGAGGCTCGAACAGAGCCCAATAGAGCGGCACGTGTAAAGGAGTAAACTTTTCGATTCCAGCTGTGCTTGGGGTAACCGACACCGAACGGACCAAATACGTTTCGAAATCGGGACCGTCGTCCGTCGAGGTTACTTAGACGTCGGCCGTACCGGCACGCGTTCCTCGTCGGATCGAAATAACGCGTGCCGTCCGCCCGAAAACCGGCGCGGTAAACGCGTTAAGAACGATCGTCACCCGCCCGGAAACGAGCGTTTTTCGGCTGTCCACGGACGGTAATGAAACTCGCCGGTACGTATAATATTCGTGGTATAGCGTGTACGTAGGTATATAAATTACGGGCGATACGAATAATATTTTTCGTGTTTCGCGTACGCGTAAAGGCGGTTATTTACGGCGAAAAATATCGTTCCCAAAAGGCTCGAGCGGGGAGATTTACGAAAATCAAAAACGAGAATATCGTTATTTATATAGCGTACGAGCGCGCGCGTTCGCGATTTATTTCGGGGCACGTATCGCGCTAACAGATCTCCCGTATCGGACGTATATTTGCGACCTATATATATATATATATAGAGCTGGCGAAACGGACGGACCCGTCGGTCGGAATTTATAATTTCACGCGATCGGCAGATTACGGTAATGTACATATTATACTAACTATTTGCGCGACGTGTACGTATTTACGATAAACGAGCGTGAGGGAAACGATCGTGTCCGGCGGTGATAAATTGGGAAAATCGCGGTCCGCGCGCGCGCGCATATCGTGGCACCGTCCGGCGTGTTTTCGTTTTTTCGATCGGACGGCGGCCGATTTAAAATAACGACGACGGTATTAGCGACACGCTGGGGAACGTTTTCGGCGCGTCCGCTTTTTACCGTAACACGACGCACGAATCAACGGCGACAGCAGCGCGGGTCACGAGTTGAACACCAGGTTACAAAAATGGCCGAGACGTCGGAACGTAACCGCGACCGTTTCGGGACGGCGAATCGCGTACGCTAAAAACGAAAATGGAAATATCGAGTAAAACGTTCTAGCCGACGAACGATTTCGCGTGGCCACCGCCGCGACGTCGATCCCGTAACGTCCGTACGCTTTTGCACGAAGCTAAATACGCTCCGTGTCGCCCACGCTTTAATCGTCCTTTTGTTGTAAAATCGACGGCCAATATTGTTCTCGGCGGGAATCGACGCGAGACTACGGGCGAAAACGCGACAAAGGTCATTTACGTTACGAAACGTGCGCCGATCGTACCGATCACGAATATCATTAGCGTATACGAAATCGAACGCTTTATGACGACGTCCACGACGCGTGTACGATTCTATTACGGGCACCGTAATTTGGCACCAGGCGGTGATAATGAACGGACGCGGGAACTGGAACGGATTTGTTTTGGTCGCCAAAGGGCGAGAAATAAATTTCACCGTACGTACGTGGTCGTCATATTGTGTGTGGCGTGTGAAAACCGTCGAAATAAAATAACGGAGACGAGGAAACTTTATATACCTCGCCGGTGTGCGTCCTATACACACACACACATATATATATCGTACTATATACGCGACCGAATATGCGCACGTGTGTTTGCGCGAATATATATATATATATATACACGACGCGCGCGTTACACACATGACGCTCGGAAGGCTTTTAATATAATACGAGCGCGTTTCGACAATGCCGCAGATTGCAGTTTGAAACTTTCGAACGCCCATTTTCGCGACCCCAACACACAATATTGCGGAACGAATTCGCGTATACCACCGTTACGGCGGCGTAGGGGACGTGTGTGTCGAGCCTCCGTTCGAGTCAAATTGCCAGTCGTCGGTTATATACACGAATAAACTCCCGAATATATATATATATATACGCGCATAATACAAGGTACTTTCGACGAAACCGCGAATTAGACACGTGGAACCGGAGCGAGTGTATATGTATAATACGCGCGTACGGTGTACCGCGTATAAATGTATACGGCGTACACATTGTTACGAACGTCGGTGGGTCTCCCCGAACGGTGTTACCGAATACGGCTAGCTACTACGGCGGTCCGGTACCCGGGCGAGCACGGGGTCGGGTTTACCGGTAAACGTTCGGTTTAGCGTCCGTTCGGGCGGTTGTACGGTGCACACCGTCAAGCCGCCGCGGCACGATTTCCCGGTTAAACTAGGCGCCACCTAACCAACCTGTAGCGCCGTAACGACGACCAGAGCGGCGCGCGATCGTCGTGTGAAAGCCGCGTTCGAAAAAATACGATTTTTTTAAAATTTCTTTTCGAATTATTACGAACGTTGCGCGTTTCGTTCGACGGATATCGCCTACTAGGAAATCGCTCTACTCCGGGCGATACGCGACGGTCCCGGCGATCCCGTACAATTTTTCGAAAATCCTTCCGAACTGTTCCGGAGTTAATTTCCGCTTTACCGTTGTCCTTTGAGCGCGAATTTACGTATCGGGAAAAGACGAAAATCACGCGTGGCCAAATCGGGGACGGAGGGACCACGGGTATTTTTTTTATCGGCCGAAAATTCGCGAATCGACGGTATTGTCGTGATGAAGGAACCCGGTGCCTTTTCGCCGTTTGTCCGAGCGTCTTTTGCCAATCCTCTCTGATCAATACCCGATCGACTGCCCGTCCACGGGGTACACGAACAACGCCTTCAATATCGGGACAAAAAGGGCAATTCGTAAATTCGCGTTTATTAAGTCGTACGCGCCCTATTGACCACCGATTACTTCTTCGCGCGTTATGCGTCGCTCCATCGGTTCTCGTCAGTTTTCACGAAACGATTTAAATTTACTTCTGCCCCGCGTAAGCGTTTCGTTCGGTTTTTGTTCGCTATAACAACGCGGATTACGTTACGGGGACGAGTGCGGCCATTTACGGATTTTCGATTTTCGCGTAAAAACGCGCCGATAATTTACCGAAAGTAATCGGGCGACGGCGCCGTACGGAATGTGATGGACGTTCGGCCGTCGGACAGCAGCCGCGTTAAGCGAACAACGGGGACGACGCGTCCAGACGGCGGTAATTTCGTTACACGGACGATACGCGTATCGTGATACTTTGTTCGACGTGCCGTAACGCCGGCCGAAGATGATCGGTCGCGCCGACAACGTTATACGATCTGCCGAACGGCCGTAATTAGCCGTCTCCCGGGGGATACGGCGGCGGTAATAGCGTATCTATAAAATTGCGTATCGCGTGTCGATTCCGGGACACGGCGCGTGCAAAGGGATGGGCGGGGTTGATATTATTATAAATAAAAAGCCCGAACGGATATAGGATATATATATATGTATATAGACGTACGTGGTGCACGAAGAGAGGAAAGCGTTTAATATTTTAGCCCGTCGACGACCCTAAATAGGCAAAGGGCGTGCGATCCTTTGTGCGTCACACTCGTCGATGTCGCCGCTGTCGTCGTCGTCGCCATCGCCGTCGCCATCGTCGTCGTCGTCATAAAAGAGGTGTAACTGTGTAAAATGGAATTCGTTATACGTCACGGTAGAAAGCGCGCGCACGCACACATAATAATAAATAAAGCCCTCCGAGGCGCTTCGAGCGTGTTTCGGACTAAATGGACAAACGCACGTCGGCGGCTTCGACGTTTGATGTGTTCATCGGATATTTTTGTAACGTCGCGTTCCGTCCGCCCGAGGGGGTTAGGTTAGGACGCAACGATAATAATAATAATATTCCAAATCGGATTAACGCGTACATAAATCGAGCGAGCGCGCGAAAAACTGCTAAACCGAAAAAACAACACCCGACGCGCGCGGGAACCGTGCGGTCTCGTTATGTGTGTTTCCTGTGTGTGTGTGTGTGTCGTCCTGTCTCGCTCGGCGTACGGATATTATAGATATACATACGAGTGTACGAATAAAGAGAGAGAACGGGCGTTCGTCGTCAGCTTGGACGAGCGAGCGACGTTTTCCTGGCCGGCCCGTCGTCGATGTTATCGAAACGAATTATAATATTATAATACGAACGTGCGCGCGCTTGTATATACATATATATAATATACGCGCCGAACCCGAATAACAATATTATCGTCGCGCGGGGAGGAGACGAATTTTTTCCTACACTTTTTTTTTTCTCCGGAAGGCCCGTTTTTCGTTTTTAATCTCCCCACGCGCCCCCGTAATCGTATAATTTGTATACACGCGCGCCCGTCGTCCGATCGGCCGTGCGCGATTATTTCGCCACGTCGATACACCGCGCGCGTAATATCGCTCGCTCGGTTCAGCTCGTTATAACGCCCGCGGAAGATTTTTCAATACATTATATCGAATCGTACGCGCGCGTAATATACGTTATTATATCGCGATTCAGAACAATGCGCCCGATTCGTATAATATTTCACGAACGTATATATTCAAATGTGTACGTGTGTGTGTGTGTGTACGCGACGTATCATCTACTACTATCGTACTCGAAATCGACCCCTTAAAGGAGCTGCGAGACCACCGCCGCCGCAATCAACGTTAACCGTGTACGACGTCAACTCTTTAATACAGCGTTTGATTTATGAGGGGATAACGATCCAGTCACATTGTTCTATGTGTATATATGTATGTGTGTGTGTGTGTGTGTGTGTGTGTGTGTGTTTATACGAGCACAACATGCGGCAAAGCGGAAGAACGACTATACCGAGAACAAATTGTAACTTACGGTATATATTTATTATAATCCGATTTATAAACGTCTACAGTGTGTATATATTGGGTAGATATAATTGGGTAGATGTCGCGCGTATCGGCGGCCGTACGTAAATTTTTTTTCGCGTTATTACCGGCCGTAAAAACGAACGCGTTTTTTTTTCGTTTAGCGCCGACCGAGCGCGTCCCAGCTAACCCCCCCTACCCCGTAGCGGAAACTAGAATTTTAATCGCCCCGGCCGACGGTATCGTCCGAACACCGGTTAGGCTAGTTGCGTTCTTAACTGACGAAAATTGACGCGTGTTTCACTGGCTATCTGACGCGTTCGGAAATGTGTTTTCGAAACAATCGAAGCGAAACGCGTGTATCGTTTTCGTGCGTTGTACAACGCGGGGATTCGGTAATCGAACCGTAAACGGGGAACGCCAGTGTTTAGATTTCGTCGCGACAATACGTAAGAGAATTCGTCCCCTGCCCACCCCTTTTCCCCCACCCACCCGTCACATTCGACCCGCGACGTTCAACCGAATAATTTTAGCAACGGCCCGCAGGGGCCATTACGTGTGGTCTATCGGATGTACGTGATCTACATCCCACGAATAATAGAATAAAAAAATAACCAATCTCCGTACGTACGGTTACCGGAGCGTACGTTATACGTCACGAAGGAAATCTTAAAACGGCGTGTGTCCATATACGGATGGACGAACGACGCGCCGCCATGTTCGGCGAATATACGAGCGACGGGAGTTACGCGCGCGAACCTTTAAACGAAATCGTGTTAAAATTTCACCCCGGGCACGCGTCGGTCGGCTTTCGATAGCGGCGACCGACGACTAACGAACGTCGTGCCTTCGCGGCGCGCGATTGACGCGACGAATCGATCGTGGCGCTTTTTACTTCGATCGTCGACCGAAAGTTTCGGCCAATCGTCCCGAGACGGATACACGAAAAGTGTCCGGCGAACCCGTTCATCAATTGAACACGCGGTTTTCACGCCAAACACGGGACTAAGCCGTTTACCCCGACGCGCCTATTAGCGCTCGGCGCTACACAAGGTGCGCCGTGGCTCATATGTCGTCTATATGGACAACAACCTAACGCCGAACTACTGTAGTGATCACCGTACCGTATTCTGGAACCGGGACGACTGACACCCGGTCTCCCCCCCCCGTCGGGCGAGTGATTTAAACGTTCTATTATCTCGCGCCTGTCCCACAACCGTCACGTAGCATCTGAATAAGCACCTCGGTGGGACACAGCGCGGCGGATGATCGAGTCGACAATCCAATTCGGCGCTCCGTGGGGCTGCCGCGGTACCGATTAGGTTTTAAGTTGATACCGGTGAAACGACCCGGGTCGCTCCTTTTACGGAACTAAGTCTCCCGGTATTCTGGCCAACTACAGCCGGCTATCGGCGGGCCACGCCACCATCCTAAGTCCGGGATTTTTAAAAATCAAACCAGCCTCGACAGAGGCACCTGCTTGGTCGTTTTACGTCCGTTACACTTTGACACACAAGCCATCCGTTGATGGGGCCCACGAATCCCGCCAGTACATTTTTTAAAATTAATTCTCGATACAGGCTACTTATTCCTCCATTATATCCTTATAGCCTTTACTTAAGCCATTTATCGGTGGGGCCATGACGAATCCCGCCGTGTCTTTTTTCTAGATTAATTTTAGCCTCGATAGGCGCTTATTTTGTCCGTGTACTTGCTTGTCCTTTGACCTTGGACCCTGGAACTCTTAGTCAGAAGACCCCACAAGAGGATCTCCGATCGTGCCCCCTTACCGCGACAAGGTGAACTCCTACGCAGTCACGTACGCCGGTTTCAGTCGCCGGAAACGCGACAACGTCGAAACGCCGAGTTCCATTCGGAAATTCGGATACGTCGAAACGATCGCGCGGGTAGTTCGCACGATCGTGTACCACCCGGATTAGGGATGAACGCGAAATCGATTTATCACGAACGTATCGTCCGTGGGTCGAGTTATAAACGTTTATTTCGTTGTTGCGCGCGGACCGTTACGATTACGGCGGAGTTATCTATTAATCGGCCACGGTCGACGAGGGCCGTAGCCGAAAACGCGCGGAGTCGGTCGTTTTTAAACAGTCCTTTTACCAGACATTTTGTGCAAGCCGGGGATCGTTTCAGACCTCGAAAGTCGTTCGAGTTGTTTTAGAGTTGGGTCGAAATCACAAAGTCGGTAGGGGAAACAAGTATAACGCGTTAATCGGCACGAACTTTGTAACTCGTAACTTCTCAGCTTTGAACGATGTAAACGTGTTCGATAAAGTCTATATATATATATATATATAGAATGCGAAATTGTATACATATATAGACGTAAGTACGCTATTTTAATCGACTCGTAAACGAGATAAATGTCTTCGGTAACGACGCGTGTAAGAGATATATTCGTATTAATATTGACGAACGACTGCGCGTAATTGTCGCTACGTCTAGGAATTGTACGCCTCCGGTAACGACGTAATTACGAATATCGGATGCGAACGATTGTCGCGAACAGCGAAAACAATAATACTAGGCGAGTACATTTTCCGCTCGTGCGCGTAAATGTACGAGCAACATTTTCGTAAACGCGGGCCGGTTAAAACTATTCGAATAAAACCAACCTCGGCCGACTATAATCGTCGATAAAAAATGAATAGCGTAAAAAAACGATGTCCGAACAACGGTCCCAGCCGTCCTAATCGGTAGGATTTCCTAAACAAAAGCAAACGTCGAAATAAACATAAATCGTCGTATCGCGTATATCTGGATAGCGTATAAGTGGTCGGTCGGACGCTAAATCCTCCGGGTGTATTACGCCGGTAAAAAATTAGGCCACGTACCAGAAACAAAAACCGAAAATACGGCGTTCCGAGTTACTCGTCTTCGGACGGAATTCGATTAAACGCCCGGGAAGCCGGCCCGGGAGTTTACGCGTCGCGCTCGTAATTTAGTCGAAAGTGGAAAGTGATTATTTTAGCGCGTTAAGCGACGAACAATTAACCAACCTCGACGGACGTGAGCGGACGGTTGGCGGGACGACGACGTCGGGCGTTAAAAAAAAAACGATAATACGGCATTTCGGTCACGCGTCTCCGTGTCAAATCGAGACGAAAGATTGACGGGAAACGGCCGCGAAAATCCGACGCGTCCATTTGGCCCGGCGCTCGGGGCCTGTACCAACTAACGTACACGACTCCGAACTTTTCCGGTTTTTCGTGAACCGCTCGTTTTTTTTATTTTTAGCCACTTTTTCGTTTCACTTACTAAATAAGTAGGTCGTGTTATACGTGAAAACACCGCCGATCATTAATATCCCCGCGGCTGTCGTTCCGCGACGACAATTCGCTATTATACACGTACGAGTTTCGCGGGCTTTTGCCGAAATATATATATATATATATATATATCGCGCGTTCGTTTTACTGATTTCAAAGAGACGAATCGGAGAATTTCTGGATCGGAACTGCCACCCTCGGCGGTGCGAACGAATACGGAACAATAAGCACGCGTCGATCGGCCGCGTAATTGCGCGGAGAGTCGAACGCGAAATTAGTGAAATCGCCCGTAGTACGCGAGACGTCGAACGAACATATCGTTTGTCGTCGAATTTTACTCGTACCGTTCTAGCGTCCGTCCGTAAAATATACCGTTTGTTCGGGGAGGATGAAAAATCCAAATATACTACGCAAATACCGTGAGACGTACGACATTTATTGTAAAATCGGCAAATAACTGGACGCGATAAATTCGCCGTTATTACGCGCGGGCGTTTAATACGATTGGAAATATATATATATATTTCGCCGGACGACTTTTGACGGCGAATAACTGGTAAGAGAAGGGACAAATTCGTTTTTCTCGAACGGACAGAAAACGCGTCGTCGCCACGAAAACGGACCCACGGTGTACAGGTGTGTGGGGGGGGCGAATTTCATTTTTCGAGTAAACACGCCGACGGTTACGTTTTTACGGTTCGATTGTCCGCGCGGCCGTAACAAACTCGTCGCGTAATATCGATCCGTAGCGAAATTATCGTTTCGCTAGTTCCGTCGGACAAGTGATACGATCGCGGGGCCGAGTATACCGCCGTCGTACGTTATTACGATATAGAGCTATTACTTAACTTTGCAATTCGATCGAAGATATTTAAAATCGTTTTTATCGATCACAATAGAAACTTGTCCGCTATAATTGAGGTCTATATAACATAACGAAACTCTTTAGGAATCGAACGTATATATATATATATATATACACATATAAAAAAATAATGTTTATATAAATCACACGCGTACACGTACGTGCGTGCGTGCGTGTGTGTGCGTACGTTATACAGCGAAAAATTCCTGCACGCGCAGACATTCGCCGGGTCGCCTCGTTCTCACTTCGACTCTATCGGCGCGCGCGCGAGCCGTCTCGCTCTTTCTCATTCATTCGCTCCAAGGATAAAAATGTCCATTACAAAAGATCGTAAATCAAACGATCGACGGACGATCGACGTGGACGAACGAGACTGGTCCTGGTTTATTAATGGACCCCCGCCGGCCCCCCCCTCTACACACACACACACACACACACCTTCCCATTCCCCTCAACCTTACCCACGAACAGCGCCGAGACCTGACGACCTCTTTATATATTCTCCTACTGTGTACGCGCGCGAGACCACTTGGCAATTTTTACCGACTGTCCGGCTACAGGGGCTGGTGGAAGGACGAGGGGATACAATGACCACTTTTTTTCATCTCTCGTAATAACCAATAGGTATTTGTTTGTTTTATTTTTGTTTTTTTTTTGTTTTTTTTTTTGTCTTTTTTTTTTTTACAACGCCAGGAATTCGTACCTCAGGTATAGGTAT
>JAIPRN010004497.1:0-14690 GCA_025469175.1 Geopemphigus sp. TES_GeoC_2020
CGATTATACTACCGATAAATAAATAAATAAATAAATGAATATATATATATATGATTTATTATTGTAACGGAAAATAAAAAAGGATTTTTGATTTAAATCATAACCCGATTCTGATCGAAATTGTGTCATTTTTCGAGAAAATTTTCGACGAATAAACAACGTTATACATATATATATATAAATATGTACGCAAAACTAAAATCGAGTCGTATTTTTTTATACAACGAAACGATTGAAACGATTCGTCAAATTTCGAACGATTATACTTTTGTGACCCTTCTACAGACCGACAGTGTGGAACAGTGTCCGAGACGTTTCTCGGCGTCACGATTTTCGCCGTCGTTACGGAACGACCGAAGCTCAGAGCGGGTCCGTTACTCGGGCGTTCGCGTAAAGGTAAGAGCCCGCGCGTCCAAAAGTTACCAACACTTCGGACTCGGTCACTCGGTGCTACGCATTTGGTCGCTCAGGGACACCGGTGATGGCCATAGTTCCTTCGGGCATTCGTAAAAAAAAAAACACCTTACCGGTATTAGCGAAATCGCTTTTACAACCGCGGTAGAATCGGTCACGATGCCGAGGCAACTCTGTGCGGGTAGAATTTGACTAACAGTTTATTTGTTCGTGCGCGACCTAGTCGAAATAGGACGGTCGTAAAACTGATTCGACCTGTATCGGTCGAAACCGAAAAACTCGAAATTTATATATCGGTCGAATCGTTTTGACCAACCCCGTGTACCGAAACGATGTACAGCGGGGTCGTCTAAACCCGTGTACCGCGCTTATGCACGCGGTATGCGCGAATTTTCGAAACCTATAAACTCGTAATTCACAGCGGGGCGTTTTTATTGGACGGACGGGGTGTTTGGCAAAAACATTCGAACGCTTGAGCGGTAGTAGTAAACTATTTGTCGTTATCGTCGCGTCAACAAATATCGCGGCGCCGATTGAAGTTGTCCGAAATGAGTTTACGTACCCTTGATTAGTAGTAGCCGCCGCGGGGCGCGGGATTTACGTTATCGGATTCGCGTAGTTAGTCGCGCAAAAGCCTAAACGAAAGGGGATTCGAAAAAACGTTCGCGTATAGTTTGTTGGCGTTTCGTCAAATTATCCGTACAAAAGCCGACGTGTTTTCGATATTATCTTTTTCTCCGACACGATCGTTCCAGCCGCGATGGTAGTGGTTAGGTAGCGAAATTAACGAGAGAAAACCGCGAACGGATCCGCGGACGATACTTGGAAGACGAACCATTTTCGTTTACGAACAATACGTTTCGCGTACAATCGAGAAATTGTAATAATAGTATCGGGGGTCGGCCTTTGCGTACCGAAAAACAACCGGGGGGAGAAACGTCCTAGGTTCCCCGCCGAGCGTTCGAATTTTTCCAGGTGGTCCTCCTCCTCCCATCATCCCACGTGACGAGTTCCGTGCGCGTTCACGAACCGTCACATTCCCACGACATGTCCGGCCCGACTACGGGCGAAATGCTCGGGCGTCTGGGAACGACTGTCGTTCCACCGAATATATATTACGGAAAATCGAACGTTTTCCGCCCCGTTCAAACCGTCGTTTCCTTTTCCCCGGACGAACCGGTTCGAACCGACGCAATATCGCGACGGTGTTTTCGTCGTCGGAGCTACAGCGAATTATTTTTCAACCGTCTAAATCGGTTATACCAACGTACGTCAGTACGCGCCCGATGTTTATTGGCCGTCGTAACGTTCGCGGGACACGTACTGTTGCCGCTGTAAGAGGAGAAAAACATTTGTATCGGAACGTATAATAATATATATTTTATATACACGTTAGACAAACGAAAGTGGTTTTGTCGTTTTTTCTTTCTAGATTCATCCGACGGAGGACGAAATGTATAAAACGAGCGCGCGCGCGCGTTCTTCTTATTATTTCCACTAATCGCATTGTAAATGGTAATTCGTGCGAAATGGAAGAGAGGAAGGATTGCTGTAAACACGCCGAGTTCGCCTCAGTCCGGTGGGGCGGTGTCACGTTTCGACGGGGCTTCTGCTCCGCGTTCACGGTACACCGGGCAAATTGAACGGTGTAACCCGCGCGCGCGTATGATGTGTGTATGTGAGTTTCGCTTACCACTACCACGGTGTCGGTTGACGCGACCACGTCGAATTCCCCCCCTCCTATCCCTAATCGTCTCGTTTATTCGCGTACTTTACGAAACGTAGCTGGTATACAAACGGTTATAATAAGTTACGATTAGGGTTCGGTTTTATGTGGCCAAAAAAAGTAAACCGTTTTTTTTTAACGTATTTTTTTATCCCTCCGTAAAGCGAAAAATAACGCGAATACGTTATTCCTTCGGAAGTGCGAGACGAAATAACGCCGAAAATATATTTCTGAATTTATTCACTCCGTGGCAAACGGAACCGTGTGAAGCGTACGAAATACGACCGCGTAGACGTAACCGGCGAGGAAAATCGACCCCGTCGTAATTTCGAATTTCCGCAAATGGATAAACGTGCTATCGAGTTTTTGACGGCGTCGCGTTATTTTTCGTACGACGCGTACCGATGCGTCGCGTTATTCTCGTTTCGTGGGAAATTGCGCGCACTCGAATCCTCTAGTCAAACAAATAACTTTTTAATGACCGAATTCGCGAATGTTACGCCGGAACATTACGTTGTATTTCGAAACGGATAGGCACAAATTGACGAGTATACATACAACACCGAACAAATGTACCGCGTAATTCTACGTCGAGTTCACGTGCCACGTAATTTCGGACATTTATAGTTTCGGGCGTCTATATGACTTTCAAATTCGTGAAAATCGCGTCGTTCGTCGATTTATCGTACTCGAATTTCGTATCGGATCAACGGACGCCGATAACTTTCGTCTATTTTCATCATACGCTCCGATACGTTTCGATAAATCAAAATACAACGATATATATGACGACGCACTTACTATATTTCAACGACGTAAATTTATATATATATATATATATATATACACAAATTTGTAGGTACGAATACCACGCGCTTATCAATAAAAACGAATTCGATATTTATATAAAATACATACTCACGTATTTGGATTCTCGTTCAAAACGGACGCGTTTTAATGCGTTGAACATATTCGTTCAACAACACGCGGCAATCGCCCGATTTACGATTATCCGGTCGATCGCGTTTCCCATCGAACGTCGAAACGATTTTATTTTGGTACTCCCGAGCAATAAAATCGGTTTCGTATCAAACAAACGCCAATTCGTACTGATTTTCTTTTCTATATTTTTAACCGTTTTTGTCCCGTCCGAGTTACCCTTCTGAATCCTTCGATACACTACCGAACGAACCGTTCCAAAAGTAATATTATATTTCAATAATCGCGAACGATCCATGGTAAATAAGTTTCGTATTACGAACAAAAAAAAGGGAAAAACGGCTATTTCCGTTTTCAAAGAAAAACGCGCTAATTATTTCGCTCGAGCCGGCAGCGGCGTAATTATAAATCCGTTTAATTAACGAAATTCGCGTTTTCAAATGGATAATTTACTGGCGTTTATTTACGCTCTATTCGTGGCACCGAAATATTGCATCGACACGAATCGCCGGCGGACAAAACACACGCGATACGTTAAAAAACGAGAAAATAAAAATCCGATAATTTCGCTGCCGCGCTTGTATCGGACGAACATTTTTATGTTTGTCCGATTCGCTATAAAAACGTTCGTGATAAAACGTATCGTCGAATAACCGAACTAATAGGCTAATAATAATTTAATCGTCGCGTTAATTAAATTCGCCGATCCTTACGGCGAAACGTTCGTTGGCCATTGCCAATAATATGGTTACGTATTTTCAACCGATCCCGTGAGTGTTGAGCGCGACTCAAAAATAATAAACCGACGTATACCGAAATACAAATGTAACGCCGTACGGTAGTTATTTTCGAAAAAACCTCGAGGGCCGTTTGAAGTATTACATCGTCGCAACGCGTTATCGCGAACATCGTGTCTAAATGTCTGACGGCGAGAATGACGCGACTATTTGTAAACAATCGAAATTTCCGTTGAATTGTTTTTGAAAAAAAAGTTGACTAGAGTTTAATCGCGGGACAATCGAGCCATTTTATACGGGACCGTTGTTGACGAATTGCCCGAGTTCTTTTTACTGTACGAGATATTTTTTCTAAAATAAAAAACATACTTTGCTCTCGCGCGGTTAAAGTATATATTGTAAAAGAAGTTTTCGTTTTCCGAGTCCTTATTAAATCAAGCGCGAAGCCAAGTTACGATATTCGAAATATAACGCGTACCGCGCTAACGTAACGAGTACTGATTATTTGTAATAGTGTCGATTCGTCGTGAATACGCGTAAACGAATTAAAAAGTTCGCGAGATTTTTAGCTTTCCTTAACTTCAGTCTAAAACCTCTGTCCACTCGGGCCGACAGCCACAGTTATTCTGGTTTTATTTCCCGTTAATCCGATAGTTTACGGGTATTTGTAAACAAGCCGTTAAACACCCTAACGTTTTTTTTCGCTCGTCGCTTCGGCATAAGTAAGTGAAGTGTACAGAGCACACAAATCCGTATATCGTCTCGTTTCTAATGGTCCATCCGGACGACACGTGAAAAACGTACTCGTACGGCGCAGCATCGTCCGCGTAAGGGTCAACGTTGGTGTCACGTGACAATGGGAAAAGTTATTACTTTATTATTATTCGCGTTGTGTACTTGGGCGTGTGCGTGTATGTGTCGTCGTCGTCGTCGTCATTATTATTATCGCATTGCGTCAAACGAGAACACAGACACACATACACACACACACACACACGCATAATATATCGACGCAACGTTCGCGGAGGTGAACGAAATGGGCGTTGGAAACGGACCGAACAATAAGTCGGTAGTTTTTGTATTCGTTTTGTTTGTTTTTTTTTCGTCGTTTGTTGTGTTTCACGCGTCCCTTTTTTTATTTTTATTTCTTTTTTTTCATATCGTTATAACTTTTTAGCGACGAATCCGTCCCCGCCGCCGCACCGACCGAGATAATAACAACCCCGCGCCAGAGTGAATAATATTTAATTATTTCCTGTTTTTTAAGCTCGCAGTGGTCGTCGTCGTGTGAGACTGTGCACGAGTGCGGTGTAGAAATAAACAACGGCGATCAAACAAACTCTTTTTTTTCTTTTTTTTACCACTCCCTTATTTTATCCGCCGTGAGTACTATTTTCGTTTTTGTTCGTTCTATTTGTCCACGGGGTATATATATATATATATAAACATGGTGGGCGGACAAGAAAATCGTGGGGTCTTTTGTGTGCTCGTTTTAAACTAGAGAACGCGTGGTGTGCTGCTGCGAAAATTGCAAAAGTATATTATAATGTATATAAGTACGGGCGCGTGTGTGTGTGTGTGTTTAGGGCGGAGAAATATCGACGCGGCCGAGAATGAATGAAAAATACTAGTTGAAAATGACCGAAAAAAAACAACGCCGCGAACTTGTCGCGTGGTTTTTTTCGTAAACTGCGCCCGTTTTTTTTTTTTATCGACGCGTAGAAACGCGTGCTCTAAACGGTTACAAAATTACGCGCTCGAAATATATTTCACACGCTATACAGAATAACAACAAGATCGTGGAGAGGGCTGTGGTGTCATTTGTTCGGGTGTCGCGTCCGAGTAGCGTAATCGATTATTCGATAGCGACGATTATAACGTAAAAGTCCCCGTTCAGTGTTAGCGTCCGTTGCGACGACGTATTTTAATAAAATAATTAAACGCGTAAGTTACTTGTCCTACCGCGGTGTGCGTAATCCATTTTATAGTTATCGTTTCGTTAATACAATTATTATTGTTAGGAAAAAGAGCGCAAAAAAAATCAAAAAATGCACTTCAAACGTCTACTAATTTTCGAGGTTCGGTGTACAGTAATTTATATATATATATGTATAGTAACGCGGTATATAGTAATGAACGAACACGGCCGGAAGGGTCGTTCTCGGAGCGCGCGTGTGTGTGTTTTTTAATTTCGCCTCGTATTTAGCCGATGGCTATATATTATATAGGCGGGCAAATGCGGAGTGGTTTCGGGCCAAATATCTT
The DNA here is from genome assembly GCA_025469175.1 of Geopemphigus sp. TES_GeoC_2020. Classification (NCBI taxonomy): domain Eukaryota; kingdom Metazoa; phylum Arthropoda; class Insecta; order Hemiptera; family Aphididae; genus Geopemphigus; species Geopemphigus sp. TES_GeoC_2020. The sequence continues at coordinate 6,082 of JAIPRN010004497.1, forward strand.
TTTGTATTCATGTTCGTGTGTGTGTGTGTATTTGTATATTCCGTCCTCGCACATTTCGTGTATAAATTCGCTGTCTTTCTCTCTCACTCTCTCTCTCTTTCTCCCGTCATTTTACTCCATCTCATCGTCCCTTCACCCTCTTCCACCCGCTGACAACGCGGGTTGTTCACTCTATAAAATGTATATCGCTCGTGCGTGTGTGTGTGTGTGTGTGTGTGTGTGTGTGTACGCGCGCGCATTGTTGTTGTTAATACGCCGACCGATTTTATCATTAAACATTTCCTAATTGACCGAACGCGCACCCTCGCCCCTCGTAACAACAACCGTGTACAGACTCGAGTGTATAATGCGCACACCACCGACGGCGGATACTTGTTTTCTCGTTTAATAATATAATATTCGACATAAGTGACACGTCGGATTCGTCGTTGTGTGGTCCGAATAATATGTACATACAGTCTCGTTATTGTACACGCCCTCGTTACACAATATTTAAACGTTAAATCGTCGAGCGAAAAATATGTATATACACACACACACACACACACACACACTTACGACTTACAAAAACGTTATTATTTATACGGCTACCGATATGTGTGCCTGTTATATCTACACCCTCGATTTCGGTAATTCCTGACGATTTGGTATTTTATAGACGCGTAGGTTTTTGGCGAATCCGACGCGCGGTTGACGGTGCAAAGCCGTCGTTGTCGTTTAAAGGGCGTTATTTTGAAAATTACGAGTTATAAACGGTACACGATTCTGTCGCCGATAGCTGTACATTCGAATCTGTAACAAACACGAATTCGTATTTCGACATACGATTTTTAGTCGTACCGATACAACCGCTGTTCTCTTTGTACACCGCGCCACCGCCTCCCCCTACAAACGTGGAAACTATCGCGACATTACGACATAGTCGTGAGCGCCACTGTTCAAACAAAAATATAGCGGACGATTATGGGAAACGAACGGACGTAAACGAATACGTTTTCGAAATCGTCGAAACGACAGTAATTTGACTTTTGATCGTGGAATATTATTCGAAATTTAAAATAAACGAATACCCCCTTATCGCGTGCACCACGTACAACCCCAACCCCCGCGTTTATTTCCCTTTTATATTTGTAATACGTTCGTTGTTGTACGCGTCCGCGGATTACACGCGCGCTGTTTTAGATGTATGAAATCTGTGTGTGTGTGTGTGTGTGTGTATATATCAACCCTTGCCCGTTGATAAATCAAAAATAAGAATCGTATCGAAACAACGAAAATCACGGTGAATGGACGTGCCGCCGTTCGAGCTTTTAATAATAATAGAGGAAATAACTACAAATACTTAAATAAAAAGACCCGGATCGACGGGGTTTCGCGATGAATCGCTTTCAATAAAAAAAAAAAATAGAAACCGAGAAATGTATCGATCGACTCTTTTTATATTCTTTACTCCACGCTACTTATAGCGTTGTTTAACGAACATAATTCCCGACTAAATTTTTATTTTACGGTAAACGTTCGCGCACTTTCCAGGGTTCGGAATTTTCGTTCATATTATTTACACGTACCGCACGTACGATACACTGGCCAGTTAATTCGCAACGTAACCAACGGCGGAAATCGTCTTTTCTGTTTCGTCTTACAATCGCGGGGTGGTATTTACCCGCGAAACGGCCAACGGACATTTCTGTACCAACGCGTACGTAAATGTACGAAAAATAATAATCATAAGCAACGAGTTCGTTCGAATATACCGATTTGATCGCTAACGTTGACTCCGCGTGGACCGATAGGTGTGCGTGCGCGCGTATTAGTTTATTGGCGATGTTTGGAAACCGTCGCGTTTATCGGGAACTCGCGCTGACTATTAACAACGCGTCCGGCGAAAAGCGGCGAACATAATAATATCCCAAATACGTTATTAAATATAAAATAATTATGACGTATTGCGCTAGTAACTTTAAAACTTTGAAACTCCCGTATACTTGTAATATTTATAATATTCCTGCGGATTATATTTACGCGGAAAGTTGTATATACTTATGCGCGCATTTAAACCATAACATATTAGTGAACATTTTAGAACAACATGACTGAGACGCGTCTAAGTATTCGCGGCAACGATATTATATTTAGTACGATAAGTCGTTGTTATAATAAAAAATAAAAAAAACAATTTATTTTACTTATAAATATATACTTTGTTTTTAATCAAGGCTTTTGCGAACTTCCTACGAACAATAATTACAAACTATCTATACGACATTGTACGTCGGCTACTCAAAATCAACTATGTACAATCTATTTTACGATTTCCGAAAGTCAATTCCACTGGCGATATTCTAATGTACATATATGACGTTCGACTTTACGAAAAGCGTACGAATTTGCGACGTTTAATTCGATATTCATTTTATATGCGGCACGTATGGAAAAACGATTGTGAATATTTATTAGTTATCTCGATAAGGCCGATATTTATTCAAAATAGACTGCTCTAATGTAAACATAAAACTCGTAGAAAGCGATATTATTAATAACGATCGTCATTCTTTCTTGGTTCGGTATAAATTATTATAACGTTACAAAACAGTCTTACTTAGTGATGTAAATTACAGGTTTTTTCGCGAAAGAAAATTGTTAAAATTATTACGAACGAACAAACCACCGAGCGTCGTAAATTAAGCGACAATTTTACGAATAAATAAAAACGACTTTTTTTTAATATTCAAAAATATAAGACAGACGAATAATATAGCCCGTTTTATTTTTAATAAAACGACGGAAATAAATAGTGAATTAAAATTAAATAGTGTGATTTGGACTTACAGTTCAATTTTCCAAAATGACGTCAACCATTGCAGCAATACAAATATACGGAATGTCTCTTCTACTTCTTATTATTAATTTAGGTACACGTTAGAGGAAATTTATTTTCACGTTTTAACTGTTAAAATTTAAACAGTTTTTTATTAACAAGGGTCGTTTTTGAAAAAAATAACGTTATATTTTTTAATATTATCAACGAAAATCGATTAATTTTTTATTTTTAATTTATTGATTATTTATATTATTTTGAAATATATATCAAATTTGAAATTAAAATTATTTCCTGCGACAACATTTAATTGATTCTCGTTTCATACCAAAACGAATGATCTTGGGTTACCTATTTGCTTAATAAAATAATAATTATAAGTTTTTTTTTAATTAAAAAAAGTTTTCATTTGAAATATCAAAAAAAACTTGCAAAACGTCAAATATATTACAAAGAAAATGTCGGAAAAACCTTTGATATATGAAGACATAGAAATTAAAATATTTTAAATTTGTATAAATGCACTTTTCGAATTAACTTTTTCATTCTAATAACATTTTTAACTTGAAGATCTTAGGTCCTATTTTATTACGTTAATATAATACTATATAAATATCGTGGATGGGTAAGTAAACGTTTCTTGCCAACAAATTGCGTTAGGCAAATTTCTTTTTAATAATAAAATTAAATTAAAAATACGAATATATCGGTTAAGTTTACAAAACACTAATACATTTGTACGGTCCGTTGAATTTTTCTTTTGTAAGAAAAGTTAATTGTCTCGTTAAACGAATACGTTTTTTTCGCGATTCGTTTAAAAGCTAAAATCGCTCGTCTCTATACTCGTTCTAGGTATTATTTAAGTACGTCTCGAACGTGCTCGGATAAAATTTGTCGGTAAGTAGACCGTCGGCAATCATAGCCCGGAACAAAACTAGTTGGTTGACCACACGGAGAAAACAACGCGTTAAGTCGACATCGATGCGAGGTTAAAATAAGTCGAGTGAAAAACTTCGATCGATTCACATTAACTCGTTATCGGCCCGTCTCAATGGCGCATGCTTTTACGTTCAGGGTTTTTCCATAGGCGTTGTTTTATTAATAATCTACGTTTTTTTTTTTTTTTGTCTTCATCGAAAACTGTAATCGGACCCTGTCCGTTTTCGAATTATAAATAAATAATATCCGACGTTTTGTCGGTCCGTTATTATTTTTTTCGGTCCGAGCGTCTACACGAACGAAAACACAACGGTTCCGGTTAGGTATACGATTCGAAAATCCACCGTCGAGACGGCCGAAATTGCGCGCGCACGTATACATATATATATATATAATAGGTAATATATATATGCGCACAAAACCGTGCAGGTAGGAAAGTGAAAAAAAATATTTATACATACACGTAAAAACAAATAATAATAATTACGTCGGAGATAACGCGATAATACGCGGGCCGCCGTTGTCTTCTATATGTTATACGCGCGTGCTCGCGTAATGTTCGAGTATTTATTAATTACCCGGTAATATATGCAACAGTGTAAATATACGCGAGTGTACGCGTGTGTGTGTGTGTGTGTATACGGAGGCGGAGGTCCGTAAATAATTGATGAGGCGCACGCCATGTCGTGAGCGTTTCGGGGGTAGATCCGATAAGACGCATTTTGTCGGTAATTGATTTAAATTAGGGGTTTCTGGCCAGTAATTCCGTTAATGGACCTCTACGCGCTTATATTATATATATATATATGTGTGTGTGTGTGTACTCAAGCCCGGGTAGGTCTGTCGTGTATTATATCTCGCTTGTTTTTTTCGGAGTTTTTCTTTTTGTTTCAAGATCGTTACGTTTTTTTTTTTTTTTTTGTTGTTCGCGAACGCGTACTATTAATATATACCGTGCGTGCGCGTGTCTACTGTTTACGAGGTGCGCGTATGTTCCCTGAACCATTCGAATTGGTTGCGAAAATTGCCGGCCGTGTAGTCGCCGTTGGCCCGAAAAAATGTCGTCGTCCACCCCGCCGTCCCGGGAGGTAACGTTTAAACAATTCGCCCGGGTCGTTTTTTTTTTTTGTCGCTATTAATTACCACGCGATGTCTTCTTCTTCTTCGGAACAACCGACCGTATTTTTCGTGGTTTTTTTCGCCGTCGTACCGTACGTACAATTAACGATCGCGTCGGCCCCCGTCCGCACGTTTCGCGAACGCCGGCGCGTATGTCGTCAAATTTAGTTCGTCGGGGGGCCGAAAAAACAAAAAAGATCGTATACGAAATCGGACAGCGGAATCGTAAGCGCACGTCATACGTCCATATTGCCCCTCTCGCGTTCTCCGTCGACGGTCGTCAATTTTTCGGACATAACGCGACGTCCGTACGTTTTACGCCGCGACGGTTTTCGTTTTGCTTCTGACGACAACGGCGTAATCACCGTCCGTGTGTTCGACGCGCCGGCGTTTTCGTACGAGCCGTTCGCAAATCGTGCGCGAAACTACCAAAACGGTTTTTTCTTCTTCATTCACACTCGACCGGGGGGGCGGCGGTTCGTCACGTTCGGAAATCGACCGCGCGTGTACAAATTGCAGCGGCCCGTGTGAATGTACGACCGTTATACGGACCGCGTTAGAATTATTACCCCTGGAAATTTCGGAATGGCGTGCACGGTGAACATTGCCGTGCATACGGCGTGTGCACGACGAACCGTTCTGGATAAATACCGTTTAGTTTTATTAAACATATTACGCGCCCACAAACACACACACATACACACACACACGAATGTATGCGTAGATGTGGTGTGGCGTGCGCACGTACCCCACCGAATATTTATGGTATCTCGTGGGTACGAAGTGTGTATTAAAATAATCAATTTAAACAGGTCGCTTAAATCCAATTCGAATTTCCCTTTGTGTACACGTAGTCTAGTAAAACGTACGTACGATTGTAATTAAAACAAAAAAAAAAAAACATAAACAAACAAAACGTTCGTATATATCTATTTTAACGAGCCGACGACGTTTAATTTACCGTTCGCGTTCGGCCGTACGGGACGTAATTTGAAGGAATTTTTTTATATTTTAATGTTTTTAAAAGGATTACGAAACCCGTAAATTATATTAACACGGTCCTGTCTACGGGGTTTTGGTTTTTATATAATACGCCCGTAGTAACGTAGTTTTCGAAACGCGCCGCAGAACTATTTACGTACCGTTTCCAGACGACCGAGATTTCTAAATATTTCGACGGTTTTTAATTTCTATCGACGGGTGCTCGTTGGCTGATCTCTTATGAGAACATAATCGATATGTATTATTCACGCGCGGGGTGTTGTATTTTTCGGCGTTTGAAACGATTTAAGTACTGGCAATACGTACGGGTAGATAAATCGGAAAGGGGGTGGGGGCGTTGCAAATTGCGGAACGTTAAACTTACTTAGAAAATCGTCAATTCTTTATTCCCGCGGATGTCCGAACACCAACGTCGTGAAACAATATAAACATCGTTTGGCGTTTTTTTTTTTGGGACAAATCCGAAAAATGACGGAACGCCTTTGTTGTTCCGCGAACATAGTTACGGATTTTCGTACACGGTCTATTCGTTCGGGGAATATTTGAAGTACGCTAATAGGTTCACCACGCGTATTGGATATTGTTGTACGTGTTCGCGTACGCGCGTTCACGATACGTTATTGACGTGACCACAAACGTCCAAGTACTTGCGAGCGGGTGCGTTTCGAAAATCGCCCCTCTCCCCCGCCCTGAAAAAACGGATTCGGTACGTTAAAAACTTTCGAGCAACAACGCGAACAGGATGTGAAAACTTACTTTTTGAAAACACTCGATCGTTTTTTGGAAAACAAAAAGAATTCCCTTTCGGTAGCGTAATCGATCGAAAAACGAAATTAATTCTTCGCCGACGTTATATTAAGTGTATATGTACCCGAGTGTAATCGACTATTATTGCGTTTCGGTTATTGCGAGAATAATATACGACCGGCACGCGAACGTACGTCGCGCTATAAATTAGTAATACAATAAAACGTATATACGACCGTCGGCGGTGTGTCTCAATTATACCGATTGCTATACACGATCGTGTATGTATGTGGAACCAGTCACATATTAGGCGTATACAGACGAGTTGCACGCGTATTATATATATATATTATACACGTAATATTTTATCGGCCAAATGTCGCAAGAGTTCAAATAAATTACACGGTTAGGGGTCCGGCGCGTTTACGAATTTTTCGTTTCGTTTTTTTATCTTAATTCCTCGGACATGGGCTTAAACGAACTGCTAATAATTCAACGGGTCTTCGGGAAAAAAAAAAAAAAAATGTTAATTAATTAACGTAGGAAATGACTAATGACCGGTGTAAAAAGTAAGGGTGAGGTTTTTTATTTTTATTATTATTATTATTATTATTTTCGGTTTTTTTTCACAAAATAACATCGGCCCCAGACGATATAATTAAACAGGAAGTAACCGCGTCCTCCTCCTCCTCCTCCTTCTACTGCCGCTGCTACTGCTGTTGCTGCTGCCGCTATTGCTGTTGCTTCTGCCGCCGCTCCTCCTCTTCGTGTTCGTGAGTGTCTACTACCACCGAATGTAAACAATGAATTATGTAATTGCTTGTAAATCTATAAACCAAATACACACACATACACACACACACACACACATATATATATATATACACGCGTGCGCGCGCGCGTGCAAACGAGGCACATGGCTTCATTGCCCCTTTTATACGCTCGTATACATACTTACGAGAGCGCCCCTTTCACGAGTTATCGGGTTTTAACATCTGACAATAACTGTATATACAACAGTCCTGTATCTCTCTTTAAATATATATATATATATACCACTTTGGAAATGCCTCTTTTTCGGTCAGCGTATAATATATATATATGTGTGTGTGTGTTTAAAGAGACCATCCATCTGTTTGAAGGGAATAATATATACATTGGCTCGTCGCAACAAAGTAACCGATAACTGGAAACACTAGTTTCGGGGGTTAACCCGTAATTGAACCGGTTGTCATATATATATATATACGTGGTGTATAAATGTGTGTGCGCGCGCGAGCACGCGTTTCCGTTCCAATAAAAACTACAAATCGATTTCCGACGATTTTTGAAAAATTGCTCGTCTATTGCGTACGGTTCGTTCGGTTTACAATAAACACGGAAATCCTACGGAATAAATTTCGTATTTTATTCGAGAGCGCGTAAACGGTTTAGGAATCGAAATCGTTTCGTTTTTAGTTTCGTAATTGATATTGCAATCGTACGTGTCCGATACGATCACGCCGTTCGATACGTACGGCGGTGGAACGATTCATCGAAATCGACGTTTTAACCGTGTAATTTGTTTTTGTAAAAAAATTCTTTTCGTTCCGGTATTTTTTAAACGCTTTTCGAACACCGCGATAAAACGTGACCTACACGAATTACCAACGGTGCTTCGATATTTTCCCCTAACCGAAATTCGCCATATTCGGCGCTGTCGGTGCTCACGGTCCTCAGCTGCACTCGTGCATATACGGCACGGGATATTTCCGACGACTTAACGCGAGTGGTATTGGGGAAAGTTTCGCGTAAACTGTGACGGCGTACTACTAAAAACAAACGACCGAAATAAAGTAGAAAAATCCAACAACAAGCGATTAAATACGCTTCTCGCCGTGGCATCGTCTAGCCGCTCGTATTCACATTTGGCCGACGACGGAAACGTCCGACCGCGAACGGAAAACGTCGCGGCGGCACGTTTCTCGTTCGCCTTTAGCGAACA
>JAIPRN010004498.1:0-14689 GCA_025469175.1 Geopemphigus sp. TES_GeoC_2020
GTCTCTCGTAAAAAACCTCGGCCGTTATACACGAACGTGCGCGACGTTATTACGACGTCCTCGGGCGGACCCTTATGTCAATCGCGGCGATCGTCGGTTATTAATTGTTTTTTGTTATTTTTCCCGTTACCAACTCCTCGAACGTACACGGTCGGGACGTGACCGCGATTTTTAGCGCTCGGCGGCCAATGGCGACGCGGCGGGCACTGCGGAGGTGAAGGCCGGCGGGGCGGTCCCGAAATATTAAAACAATATTTGACAAAGGTGCCCGCCCGAATCGAGCGACGCGTGTACCGTTACACACCGGACGCGAGTATCGCCCCTGACACACACACACACACGCGCGCGCGCCATCAAGTACGGCGTACTTACGAATTACTGTTATTGTACGTACGTGTACGGGCCGAAGAAGGTCGCCGCGCCGCGTTAAATAACCATCAGGGATCCGTCGGTCCACGACGTCGGTACCCGCCTGATTGATGTTTCTTTTTTTTGTTTTCGTCTTTTTATTATTTTTTAACGACCGAAAAAAATCTCTTTGTTATAACCGCGAGCGTGTGTGTGTGTGTGTGTGTGTGTGCGATCTTTAACGGTATACTTAACCTGTATACACGCTATACGTGCGCGAAAATCGTGCGCGACTCGCGTTATTATTTCGTATTTCGCCAACGACCGACGTAATAATAATAATAAATCGTTTTTTATCGCCCAACGTGCCCGTTATTACGGGCTAGTCGCACGCCCCGGACAACGGCAGGGAATTTCGCACGGTGAAACGGACGCGCGCTTCCCAAATTACTCGTCGGCCAGCACACCGGACGAGCGCGGCGCGTGAAAAATTACGCTCGAACTCGACGACGTCCCTGGCGTCCGTCGCGACGCTTTTAAACGGCCGAACGCTTACAACAATTTTAGGTCGACAACCGTCGGCGGCGCAGTCGAAGGCCGTGTAGCGCACCGTACATGCGGTTCGGGTGTTCGGCGGTGACGCCGGGGCACATGTTGTCCGTCGTTTCGCGCGCTTTTTCGTTCGTTAATTAGAAAATCGTCGCGAATATATATATATATATAATACGTATATAGTAAAATTCGGTTTAAAATTTACGAAAAATTCGCTCGCCTAATTTCAACGCTTTACCCGCCCGGAGCGTCGCGAAGAATGTCGACCGAAACGTTACGTAGATAAAACGGCCGTCATTTTCGACGATCGACGAATAATAATAATAATCGAAAATAAATAATAAGACAATACGGTTTTTACGTTTTTATTTGGAACGTCGCGCGATTACAAACACGTATTGTTGACCTACGCTTCGAATATTCCGCGTCGGGTATTTCGCGCGTTTGATTTCTACCGGGACGTCGCTTAATATTAGTAGTAGACGGCGAAACAGAAAAACTCGGGCCGATAACGGACGGAAAATATTCCTAAAACGACCGACCACCGACCGGACGAAACGTCTCGCCGCGACCGGCCGATGATGAATACCGGACCGGACGTCCGTGGTGTAGAGCCCGCCGGCGTTTTTAATAATAGTGGCGCCCGGCCCGCGTACTAAAAGAAACACTTGCCGTGCACGATGGACGCCCCGTGTTCGTCGTACTCGCCGCGGCCGACGCAGGCCATCGAGAAGTTCGGCGACGAGGCCAATATCGAGCCGCCGATCCACGTGGAGTACTGGCGTTCGGGACGCGCACTGATGACGATCGCGTCCGTGGACAGAAACAGCTTTTCCAGCGACAGCCGCAACCGGTCGGGCAACGAACGGACCAACGTGTTGCCGCCGGCCAGCACGACGTTGTTCAACATGTTCGAGTACTCGGTGACGTTGCACGACCGGATCGCCTCGTATATCGCGTAATGGATGCCGTACGTTTGCGACTCGGGATTGAACAGGGCCATGTTGAATAGCGCCTCGGGAGCCCGGAACCTAGAGGGACCCGCGCGCGCCTCAAGTACACCGGTCCCGGACGGACCACACGTAGTAACGACCCCGCCGTACGTCCCGGTGGCGGTCTACGAGAGTGGTGCCCGAACGGCGATCCGCGCGAATACGGGACGGTCGAGTTTTTCGAAAAAAAAAAAAATAAATATTCGGTCCCCGCCGTTTCGTCGTTCCGCTCGCGAACGCGTTTCCCGCCTATAAAACGACGACGACGCTCTCGGCACGTCCCGTAGATTAATCGGCGCTCGTTGTTCCGACGACGAAACCGGGCGAATAGGTACGGAACGGACGAAAGCAAACACCAACTACGCGACCAAAATCCTTCCAACTCGACCCGTTCTCGACGATAGAATCGATTTCGAATATTCGGCGGCTGTTTTTTTCCTCGACATTCGACCGAAATTTATAGGACGAACTGACGTTCGGTTTTTACGATTTTCGTTTTGTTTTAATCGATAGACGAGTAGCGAACAACGTCAATACGTTTATCACGTCGCAGCTGTACTAGTTCGCGTAGTCTCCATAGACGGCGTTCGACGATTTTATGAAATCGCGAACTTCTTTTCTACGTCGTCGGCGCTTATTGTCGAATCGAATTTTTATTCCCTTCTAACAACGGTAAACGACGTTTTCTGGTTTTTTTAGTCATATCGTCGTTTTGTCGTTTAATCGAACTATAGAAAACACACTGGCGCCAAATCGTATCGTACCGCGAAATAGTTTCAAACTGTGAACAAGCACGCGGGAAATGCGAAACGAAACCGGTTCCGAGTTGATTACAAGACGACGTGTCGCGCGCAACAGCGAACCGAAGGGTCGAAATTGAAACGACGAGAACGTGATCCGACTTTAAGCGTTCGCTCTACGCTTAGGGCCCGGTAAGTCGCTCGGATTACGACGCGGACCACCACCCTGGCGCCGATTTACGTTCGTGTCGTTTAAAGACGCTTACGCTTCCGTATTGACATTGACCTCCATCCCGTCCGGCAACACGTATTGTTTCTCTTTGTCCTTACTGAACGTCGACAGTTCCTTTTTGTAGTTCAACGCGCAATAGCACAACGACTCCTTGACGCGTTCCACCATTTCGCGGTGGCTGGCCGTGGTAAACCGGTAACCGCGTTCGTTCAACATTTGCTGCAAATACTGGGTGACGTGCCATCCGCCGATCGGCAAGTACCGTATGGCGTACGAAAACGGGAGCCCTTCGTAAACGGGCACGACCCTCGTGTACTGGTAACTGGAGTCGACCACCAGACCGGTGGTCTTGCCGACGCTGAACAACGGGAGAATCGACTTTTTCTTCAGCACCACGCTGGGCACGGCGTACAGTTCGAACATGAGCTGCGCGACGAATGAAATCGTTTAATCACTTTGCGCGCGTGTTTCGGTGACCGAAACGCGCGTCGTCGGGCTCGCGTATTGACGACGCGATTGGCGTTCGGCGAACAAATGTGGTACGACTCGCCGAAAAGTTCGTTACCGAACCGGGACGGGTAGAGAGTTTTTTCGGGAACGAAACACGCCAGCCACGAGATCGGCCCGGAAACGACGTTCGCGTACGCGTATTCGTTCTAAAAACTTCGGTCGCCGAGACGCAACCGCGGTTTCGGTTTTCGGATGAATCGCGTCAGACACGACGAACGGCCCCATTTAGATAGCTCGGCGTAACGAATTGGACGCAAACTTGGTCAACGCGTGACTGACACAACCGAAGAAGCCACTCGCGCCCTATACTGAACACGAAACGCCCGACCGAAACATACTCAAACGTATCGGACGCAGGATCCTCTTGGGCACCCTTCGTCGGTCCCTCACGATGGAAACGTATTGACCAAAACATCGGTTGTGTCCGTACACGATAACCGGATAAACCGTCGAAAATGCGGTCCTTGAAAAACCGACGAATATCGACTCGGTCCAAGACTCTATCCAAACCCAATCCAGAGCGACGTACTACGATAAATGCCGTCTCCAACCACGACCAGTTGTCGGGGCAAAACATACTCGCCGACAACCACCGAAACCGTTAACCCAATAACGTCGGACGGACTAACTCGAAATCACTCGCTAGCTCTTCCATCCCGCTAGAAAAGGCGAGGGCCTGGAATAGTTGAATTGAACGGCTCGCCCCGCTCGGTGGACAACGGTCACAGGCGCTCTGCATAGGCAATTCAGGTACATCGGTGCATCACGCGGTTCGAATAATATTACCCGAATCGTTCGAAATTCGTCGAAAATAGTTAACGCCGTTGTAACGGTATGTATATACAGGCAAAAAATATCGATACAACGTAGAAAAATGCAAATTAATATCGAATTTCGAAGTAAAATTCGCGCCAATATTAACAAATATCCCGTCGAGAAACAATCGTACCGAAAATGTACTCGTAACGTACGTATTCGTATTAATCGGACGTAAAAATATCGACGGTATATCGCTTCGTTCCGAACGATTTAAATCGACGCGACCGGAATGAATTATTCGTCGGAATTATTGAAAAACGTTGGCGGAAAATGTACAAATGGAAGCGTACGAGTAAATAGGACGTGGATTTTCGTGGGCCTTTGTGTTTTAAATAAAAATAGGTCAATCCGGGGGGGGGGCCGTTCAAACGTCACGTTTTCCCCGAAAAATAACGTCTTTTTGGCGCAATATGACCGCGCGCGGAATATAATAATCGATCGAATACGATCGTAGACGAAACGCTAATCGATCGAAACCTCTGGCGACGTAACCCCGCGTTCCGGTTTTTTTTTTTTTTTTAGATATTCGCCGACGCGTTGATTTCCGTTTCTGCACTAAGCTTGGTCGTTTACGTTTCGCCGATAATATTACCACGACGTAGTAACGGACACGCGGCGTTCTCTTAACCTCGACAAGTTTCTCACGGCCTTCCCGCGAATTGTCGAACGATTCGGTGTGCAAAATGTTAAAATTCTCCGGCGGCACCATCAAGTCCTCGTAAAACATGTGCGTCCAAATCGCCTCCATCGCGTCCCAGTCGGTGATCACGGAATTCTCCATCGGGCAACGCGTATTCAAAATGCCCCGATTGTCTTTGGCACTCTGGCCCGCGTAAATGCATCGCCGCCCGTATCCCGTTATAGTCATCTGAAACCGTTTAGTTTTGACGATTTCTAATTGTCGGCGAAAAAAACCGACCCACTGGTCGATCGTGTTGTTTCCGTGAATAATTGACGATTCGGCGGGACTGTGTTAGCCCGCCATTGTTGTATTTGCCGAATTTTCAAAAATATACCGGATCGATATTGTCGTTGTTTAATCGTTCCGTTACCGGGAAAACGAGTTGGAAAATTGTTAGAACAACCAATTTTCCAATTTCGATTAATAGTTTTTCTTTATTACTTGAATCGAGTACAACGCGTTCGTTTTTCGTAGTATTTTTATCTAAGCGCCCGTAGCCTTAACGACGTGTCGACAACATACAATACGAGCGTATGTTTAACGTTTAACTGCTCCGGGAAAACCGAGAAGCGTCGACTAAATAACCGACCGGGTACAATTATGGAAAACAACCGTTCGCGTCGGTAAAACGTTTTTCGTTTCGTTCCGAACGTAAAACGTTTTCCTCCGTCAATAGTTACGTGTCGGACGAAATTAAAAAAATTAACGAAATCGCCGGCGGGCGGTGTGTTCTTTACGTAAACGCCGCGGCCCGGTACGTACTTCGTTGGCCGGTACGCCGACAATGGTCGGAATCACTGATCGGGGCTTATCGTCCCAGGAAAATCCGACTTTCAACGAATACATCCCGTTATCGCAGACGATCGTCGGGTAACTGGACGAGGAATAATCTAGAAACGAAGCGCGAATTACGATTTCCGACCGTGCGACCGCGCGCGTTTCCATTCGTCACGGACCGGCGGCGCCGCGGAAACATCCTCGGCGGCTACGGCAAACGCGTCGAAATCGGTCCCGGTAGACGAATCCGTCGCCCGAAAACGACGATATTTACGCGTTTTCAGCCGACGGCTGTTTTCCGATTTCGAGACGGTACCGTCGCACGGACACAAACGCCTATCGTTCGTCTAAAATCGCGCTTTACGAACGTTTATCCGAACGCGATAATGGATTTCGCGACGCTACTGGCCGAATAATAAACGGTACTATTTTTAAAACGGTACTCACTCGGAGGAACGGTGTCCATTATTCGTTCGACGTTCGCGCAGCATACGAATTACACGGTTGCCGATAAACGTTTCGACGATAATTACAAATGCGGACGACACGAGGTGACGATTGTTTGGCGCCCCTTCGATAAATAGTCTAGGCGAACTGTTATTATCCGAAATTCAGCCAGTTAAATAAATAATTCCGTTCGGCGATATCGAAACGTGACGTAATATCCGGAACGTATTGCGCGAGGGTGTCGCGTTACGTTCGAACGGTCTCCGTTTTTAAAATCGCTTACACTTCTCGGCCGTTCCTGCGCGAGCTACAGACGACGCCGCCGCGAAGTTACCGAGAACGATAAGTAGTACTCACGCTTTACGTCCGCGCCGACGCTGTTACGCGACTATAACGATTTGCGGGGCAGCGAGGTGGTTTGGGTGGAAAAAATGGAAACGCGCGTCGCCTTTTCTAGCTCGTACGATTACCGGACGTACGTTTGTTACCGCGTCGATGATTCCGCGCGGAAATCGTCGTAAACAAATGCCCGGCCGTTTATCGCGGTCGTTCCCGATAAAGCTAAAGCGAAATATAGCTGCGCGCATTTACGCGCGTCCAGCGTGCGGTTTTCGTAACGCTACGTAAATGGTCCGAGAGAAAATACGAAAACAAAAACACCGTACCGGTTACGCGTACATAAAACGGGTAAAATAACGCCCACCCGTACGGACGGGCCCCACATTTCCGGTTTCCATAAGCGGCCTAGAAATTAGGCTATAAATTAATAAAACGATTTACGACGTAATTGCGCCTAATTCGTTATGCCGCGCCGACGATTTTCGTCATTTTATCGTATACGAAATCGTCGTCGGGCAGTGGAGTGCCTCCGGCGAACAACCCACGCGCCGCGTTTCTTTTTTCGTTCGCGTCGGCGTACGTCCGTTTAAAAGTTGAACCACGTCCGTCGACCAACGCGGAAAAACAAAACGGCCACTGGAAATCGAAAAATACGTCACGAGAACGTATTAGTTCGCCGTAACAAAAGCGAGTCAGAATTTACGTGTTACGGAAAAACAAACAAAAATGAAAACGACGACACCGATTCGTCGTTTACGTCATATCCGTCGTACTCGTTTTGTGCGGCGATCGTGAACCGAACGAACGATAGTAGGCCGTGTAGTACCTGTACAATTAGGTTAGAAAAAAAAATACGACGCCGCCGCCGCCGCCGTCGTCGGTCGCCTTTCGAAACGTCCGTTCGAAAACGTACGGCGGCCGCCGGATGGTCGACAAAGTGCGTTGACCGCCATTCGCGGGCCGCCGAAACAACACGCGGGACAACGAAACGTCGATCAGAACGTCACGAGTTACGCGAACGTGTACCGTGCGGAATCCGTGGAGGAAAAAGAAAAGCGCTCGCTATAATACTATTATTGCTACCGAGTAACACGTACGTGAATACTTTCACAATTTTTTAAACGACCGTTATTGGCCGGCCGCGATTATGTGGACCGAAGTGATAATAAGTTACACGATGCGCCGTAACGATGGTCGGTAAAGTGGAACGCACCAGTCGTCGTCCGTAACGTTCAGTGTCGCGTCGATTTGTTAGAATTTTTACTATTCCGCCGAACGAACCGGCGCAATTAAACGAAAACAGACGCGAACGTTGTGATTTTTTCGTTCACCTCGAACGATTCGTTGAATTTGCCGACAAACGGCGTTCGAATGTCTAATCCAGAACGTCGTTCTCGCTTGTCCCAGCTATTTTCGGGGTCGGCCCACCTTGGCAATATGATATCCGTATATTTCGCAGTTGTAATGGTCACGGCCATGTTTCGCGTGCTGCGTATTTCGATGGCGACATGAAACGGGCCCACGGCATACAACGACGAACGGGTGAAAAGATTACGTCTAAAAGAAATTACGTTTACGCCGCGGGAATAATATATAAAACGGGCCCGAAAAATTGGGGCCGTTTGTATACACAAGTTCGATCTAAATACGGTAATAACGAAAGTGATCGCACACGCGCCCCTCTTCGAATATTGAAATATCTGGACGACGACGGTACGCCGAGTACAATCGGAACAACTGCGTAAGAAACGAGAACGCGGTACGGGCTCTGATACTGAAATACGTGGACGATGCCGCGGGCCACGCAGAGTGCGCGCACATCCACGAGCCACCCGTCACGTAACAGAAGTCCAAGGGCCGTTCTTTTCACCGAGGGTTCTGCGTCTCGGCTCGTTTTCAACTGCCGGTGAATTCGCGCCACACCTGGTTACGTTTAATCGTTTTACGGTAGTATTGTTCTTTTGCTCTTTCCGAAAAATCGACACGACCGAGCGATTTGTCCGTTATTTTCATCGACGATATTCCTAAATAATTCTCCAACTGACCGTCCCGAACATATCTACGTAACGACACGTTAAAGTTAAACTTCGTCTCCTTTCTAATCACGTCCCTAACCAATCGAGTTTATTACACTACCGAGGACTTCACCCGACCACACACATCACCCTCGTATCACACGCTTATTATTTTGGTCCTACTCCGTCTTCCTTCCACGCTCAACTCTATAACCGTTCTTACTGCTTCCGTGAACGGTGTCGTTGACGATCGGATGTTATACGTAATAATAATCGATTGACCCGACGTCTCCGAACAAAACCGATACGAAAATCGTCGGTACCAACGCGGTGGTCGGTAACACTACGAGTATGTCGGGCCAGCGTACTAGCGATACAAGACACGTTAATTTCTTTCTCTCTTATTTCGCCGTCGTTTTCCGGCGTTTTATTGCTCGTTTCGTAACGATCGTTGAAACGAGCGACGTTTCTCGAAAATTAAGAAAACAACAACGCGACTAAACAACGTTCGCGCGCTATCGAATCCGCCGTTCGGGTTTTTTCGATCCCTAATAATTATAATACGGCGCGTTCGTAGCGCGGTCGTCGCGAAAATGTATTCCAAATTGATAATCGAAAAGCGCTAACTTCTCGAACGCGCGTGAGTCGTTCGACAATTTCAACGTTCCCGGTCCGGAACGCCCAGCGACGGCCGATTGTCTTCCACTTTGGGACGACCGACGCAAGCACCGTACTTCACACGCGGTGTTTAATGACGGACGGATCGCGCCCGAAATATTCGATAATCGCCGACGACGGCTTATATTATACATTGAACGAACACGATTTTTTTTGTACATTTTTTCGATTCAATTCGACGGTTTTTTTTTTCATTTTTTAACGTTTCGGATTATACATACGACGACAATAACAACGGGGATACACAACAATTGGGGCGATGGGGGGAGGGATGGGTAGGGGGCAAAAAAACGGCAATACAAACGACAAAAGTAGAACGCACAAATAGGACGCGAATGTTGTGGACGGTAGAGGGCGCTAAACGTTAATTCAGCCGCAAACGGGACCGCACTTTCGTACGGCGCCGGTGGACAGCTTATCCCGGAAATACCGCCTGATCAGTTTGGCCATCAGGGCTTTGAAGTCGTCGTTCGACTTCTTGTTGAACCCTTTGAACGATATCATGTTGGCGACGCCGATGGCGCTGGCCTTGCAACAGCTGCCCAGACAGCCGCACGCGTCCACGAAACAATGGGCGGACGGCAGGATGTTCAGCGGCGGCGGCAGTTCGGTGTGCACGGAGAAGGACAGGAACACTTGCGTCCGGCCGAACACCCATTCGATGTACGAGTTGCCGGTGACCCGTTGGAACGTGTTGGTCATGGTGGCGATCAGCATGTTGAGCATGACGATGACGGACAGTGTTTCGAATACCGAGTACAACATGGTGCCCACGGCCTGCGTGAAATAATGATTGCTGGCCACGATCTCCTCGTTGTCGTCGTCGTCGTCGCCACCGCCGCCGCCGCCGCCGCCGCCGCCGTCGGCCGGTGACGTTTCGATGACCACCGACCCGGCGGTCGACGACGTCATGCAAAACATGCCCCAGAATAGCGTTTTCAACGTCGAGTACACGTTCACGAACGAATCGTCTTGCGTCACTTCGTAACCGGTTACCGGGTCCACGCTGGTCATACCGTCGTAATATTGGTAGAATCTGCACAAGCCCGCGGTGAACGCTACGATGATGATGCCGAACAGTATGGCGAACCGGGCGAAATCGGTGGTCATTTTGCCCAGAGACACCTGCAAGGGACCCAGGGCGTAACTGAGCTGACACAAGAACAATAGCCGCAAGTACGACATCACCGTGGCCACGGCCAGCAGCCCCTCGGCCACCAGCGTCGGGTCCGACGATTGCCAATATTTCCGTTCCGCCGATCGGCCGCCGCCGCCGCCGTCGTCGTCGTCCGTCTGCGCGTTTATGTACGACCACCACCAGCAGACGAACGTCGCGGACAATATCAGCAGCTTGACGCAATCGTAAACGTTCCACAACATCGCGAAATACCGTCTGGGCCCTTGCACCAAGGCGAGCTTCACCGTGCGCACCGCGAACGCGGTCACGTACAGCACGACGACGCTTTTCGATATCCAACCGCCGCCCGGCGAACTGTCCGCCGCGGACGCCGTCTTATCCGCGTTGTTCACGTACGTGAGCACCACCAGGAATATGGCGTACGACGCCAAATAGTTGAGCATCCGGTTCACGGGCAGCGCGTAATGTTGACCGATTTTCGAATAGGGCAGGAACAAATACAGGAACACTATCCACGGCAACTGGATTATCCGCGGGAACACCAGACTGCTCTTGTACACCGACCCGTACCGCCTCCATTCGTACCAGTTACCGGTCCACGCCGCCTCCAGCGTCTGTTGCACGTACGCGTGCGCCACGAACTCCTTCTGTTTCAGGTCCATGGCCATCACCAGCCGGTGGTACGGGAACGCGCCGAAAAAGTTGCACCCCTCCCGGCGGGTCAACAGCTGTTCGAGCTCGGCGGACGACCGGCACAGGCCCACCAGATGGACGGGGAACATGCGCGTTTGCACGTCCAGCGATTCGTAATCGGACTTGAATATGCGGTCCACGTTGCCGTGCTGCCGGAGCACCTTGCTGAGCTGGAACGCCGTGTAGATCGGGTCCTCGGACGTCAGCGATATGTACGCGGGATTGGAGAGGGCCCGGAACACGGACAGTTTCAGTTCGGACGCGCCGAGACCGTTGTTCAGCTGGGCCAGCGACTTGCACACCTGCGAAACACGCCCGTTCCGTTATTACGTACCGTTTACGTACCCCGGGAATATAAACCGCTCGCCTCTTTGCATAAACACTGCGGCTTGTGCGGTATCTGTATGGTATGGCCGCGTTTCAATAGCAGACTGATGATGGTGAAATGGCCGCACTGGGCGGCCAACATGAGCGGCGTGAGGTATTGCGGGAATTCGGTGGACCGTTCGTAACCCAACTGGACCGTTTCCGGGCGGTCCGTCTGCAGGATGTCCAACAGTTTGATGACGATCGCGTACGCGTTCTCGCGGATGGCGTGCATCAACGAGTCGCCGATGTCGAGCCCGGGCCGGGACAGCAACAGGTCCACCATTTGTTCGCAATTCGCCTCGATGGCCAGGTTCAGGCCGGTCATGCCCTGGTAGTTTTTGCAGTTCAAGTCGAACCCGGCGCCGTATTCGTCCAGCAGCGCTTTCACCGACGGCACGTTGCACGTTTTCACCAAACTCAAAAACCTCCTTTGCGCGTCCTCGTCCGTCGTCCGGCCGTCGTACGACGACGACGGCGGCGGCGGCGGCTGCGGCTGCGGCTGCGGCGACGGCACCGGCGATGGCGACGGCGGCACCGGCGACGACGAATCGCTGGTCGTCACCGCCGTCGACGCGTCGTCGAACGTATCGTCGTCGTTCGTCTCCGTCGTGTCGGACATTTCGCCGCCAGTTCTAGCCGTACGATTCCGTCCAACGTTCGACGACCGATTGTAAACAATTGGTCGGCTCCGTAGCTATAGTACCGTCGTCGGAGTTTTTATTCGAACGATCGGAACGCGACGACGAGTGCCTGTAATCGTTGCCAAGGTGTGTGTGTGTGTGTGTGTGTGTGTGTGTGTGTGTGTGTAGGAGGAGGAGCTGCCGGAAACAAAAAACGGAACCGTTTGAATTTTCGTCGCGGGCGGCCGGCGCGTATTTCGTAACGTCGCCAGACGTATAATATATTCGCGGCGCGCGGAACGGGACGACGTAAAGAGAACGTAAAATATCGTACGCGCGAGAAAAAATATTCCGCGTACATAATAATAGTAATAAAACGGGCGAGAATATTATGTGTACGGTTGTGCCACGGCCGATGACGAGGTTATCCAGCCTCGTGAAATTGTCGCGGCGCCCGCGATGTAGGACATTGACATTGCTTTCTCGCGAGAGCGACGTCCTGACGTGAGCGAAAAAAAAAACTCTCTCCGGTTCGCCCTTCACTTTTGGCACGATCGGCGGCCGCCGTAACATTTCTTCGCGCGGACCGAACCCGGAAAAAGAATTGCGCCGAACGCGCGGTAGTGAATGAGACGAGACCGCTCGTCGGTCAGGGTTATCGGTCGTGGGGTATTGGAACGGAAAGGCTTACACCACCGCTACCATTAGCCCGACGTCGGGCGCTTTACTCTCGTCCGCGAGACGACGACGACGACGATAACAATAATAATTCCCCGGTCGCCAATTCTCGTCCGTTATCGTAGTTACGGACAACGTGGCGGCAGTCCATAAGGTATCTCGCACGATCCTCGCCCAATTTGCCCCCGACGTTACCATTATTGTATCGAGGGCGCGACGAATCGGCGCACTAACTAACGCGTACACGTGACGACAAATGTTTCGGCTCACCGATTCGAACGAAAACGCATAACGTACGTCATGGACGGTGTTATTCGAAGGGAATAACGACCGAGAGGCCTATTTAGAATTTCGAACGAACGAAACGCCGAAGACATAATTGGAACTTTTGCGTCTGTTACGGTCGACATTCACGGGGGTACGAAAAACGGACGGTTTTTTCGGTAGAAAACGTTGCCCGAATACCGTCGGCGTACGCGCGTTTTCCCCGAGCGTGGTCGTCGTTCGATTACGCGCGGAAACGCCACTAGAGTAAACGGTCGTCCGCAACAACCGGCCAACCCGAACGGCGGAAAGTCGAGTAACCGTTTTGCGTAAACGTTTAGAACGGCCCGACCGGAGTCTGTGTTGAGATGCTGTTGTTCGAGTTGCGCCCGTATTCCGAATCCGAAAACGGCGACGAATCGTACGGATCGAGAAGAAGAGCGGATTTCGCGGCGCGAAATTATTATTTCGAACGTAAGCAACACGTACGAGAATTACTAATTCCGTTCGTCAGTCGTAGCAAATAGATAAATTCGAAAATCGTCGGTGCGCACGACGTGTGTGTTACGGCCGCGGGCCGTACTAACGGGAGGGATTTCGGGAGGGGAGGGATTTCGGGAAAATTTAATTCACACGAGACGTGTACGTTTAGTCGGTAATAACGAAAAACCAAAAAATATTTCGATACGTCGATACGCGTTCGTTAAAAATCAATGACCCGTTTACGATGTGTCCGGTTTCGTTAGGGTGGTCCGATTTATTTTTTTTCGAAATCAATCGCCACCTGCCCCCTCCCACACCGAAATTCAGGTCTAAGTACGCCGCGGAACAAGTCCCTAAATCACGACGCGCCGCGGTCACCCACCGGCGATCGCGTCGACGGTACATACGCCAGACCGATAATTCCGGTGCGTATTTTTCCCTCCGTTCCCGTACCTATTACGCCGGCGTATAACTGTGTAAGTCATTACCGATATCGCGAAATATCTGGCGGACACGTCCGTTTTGTGACCTTCCAACGAGCCAAGCAACACACACACAACACGAAATTCGCACGGTGTTCGCGTACGTGTGTGTAAAACGTTATTACCGAAATAATGGTAGACTAAAAAACAAAAATACGTACGCGCGCGCGTGTGTACAACGAACCACCGGTTCCGCCGGACCGTGTCCTTCCTGTCCCCCACTCGAGTTTGGCCAATTATATCACGATAATATATAATCGTAACGTATAATAGATCGTTATTATTATCGCCGTTGTTTGTGTATTTCGCGCGGCGGAAACCCGTAACGAGAGACTCTCGCGGTTTTCGGCCACTCGCCGCCATACACACGCCGTTCTTCGGTCTCGTGCGTTACTTCCTACCGAAAATCGTTATTACGAATTCGTGTTTGCCGCCGCTACTCGTAATTGAGGGGTCCCAGAGACGCGTCGAACAGATTCGTTATTATCGTTAGCGGTTACCGAACGTTCCGAACACATAGCCAAATTAACCGTAATGCGTGTATACGTTCCACCGAAACACTAATTGGGGAACTCTAACGAGGTTTATACACTCGTACATTTCCCGTATATATATAAAATACTTAGTATTTAAATATTAAATATTTAATATATACAATATAATACGTTATACATTATAATAATTAATAATATAATAGAATAGAATATGATATAATATATTAATATAAGATTTTATAATAATATATATATAATAATAATAATAATAATAATAATAATAAAATAATTAATAATATAATATAATAAAATATAAAAATTAATATAATAATTTATT
>JAIPRN010004499.1:0-14688 GCA_025469175.1 Geopemphigus sp. TES_GeoC_2020
AACGAAAGAAACAGTAATTATATATTTCTAACGAATAAGTTCTTAAACTTAAACGCAATCTATTTAGAAATATTATTTAACGTTGATAAGTTTTTGTTAGTTTATATGATTATAAACTTTTGAATTACACAGAATTATCGACTAACTATGGATTATTACTGAAAAGTATAAAGTTTAAATATTAATTAAATTTAAAATATTTAAAAACGATGTCCAAATCATCTATAATACGTATATATTATACAATTAGTAGACCGAAAAAAAAATTTCTATAGATTTTATATATTAATAAAAGCGTACATCGGAATATTTCGTATAATCAAATTTATTTGGAATATGACTATATGGTATTCAATTTATAAGATCGAATTATTGTCGAAGATACGCATTTTAATATCCATAACAGTATTTATACATTATTCCTAATATAATATTCTATATGATGCACCTCAATAAATATAGCTTATAAGCAGCGAGTGCGGAAATGATCGATTTTTGATCTAAATTCAATATACACGCATTTGGTTAAATAAAAATTCGCGTGGAAGAATATAAAATACGACGTGAATGAAAATTGATTTTGTATCTGAACGGCTTACAACTAATGATGTAAGTTGGGGTACATTTTAGGGATTGAAAAAGTACTCAGAATAAACAGTCTTATTTTCTTTTCACGTATTCGTCCGCTAAATGTAATACGTATGTATTTGTATAATAAATATATGAAATAATTGTTTTATGCCTTTATCGTCTGCATAAACAAAGAATAAATCATTACAGATACGCAATAATATGAACTGTTTTATATATTATTATGTATAGAAAAATATACGTGTGTCTGTTTAACTGTTTCTCAAAAAGCATAGCAACTATTTGTATAGACAATTTATGTTTAAAATATAAATCGGTAGTAGTTTAAATAACGTTTAGTTAGGAATATTATACAATAAAATAATTCGGAAATGTTAGGGATACTTGGGAATTGTCTGAAATACAAAGCGTATATGAATAATTGAAATACTGATCTGATATTGGAAAAATTGATATTATTTGTATTCAGATAAAATATTTAAACAAGTAAACGATCAATTAAGTTATATTTATAAATCCGTCTACGATGTTGTAGGGTGAATCCAAGTAAAGAACAGGTAACAGTAAGTAATAAATATAATTAGTATTGTTAAAAGAACACTCAATTAAATTTGTTTGATTAAAATGTCCTTTAAATTAAATTCTTATATATATATATTTACAGAGCCTAACAATTCTTTATCATTATCCGAAACAGTGAAAATCCGAACGTAACGAATTAATATATACGAAACGAACCAATCTCAAGATTAGTCTGGTTAGGTAATTTCGATTCGTAATATTTGAGATTGGATGTGATAGGAAGTCGTATCATATTAGATAATATACAGTTAAGCGAAAAAAATCGATTCAAATGTGTATGTTCGCAATTAAAGTTTCTTCATAACCTATGACAAAAAGGGACATACTCCAAGTTTTGACTTTTTTAGTTGGTTCTTTGTTTTTTGGTACACTTTAATATTGTTTCGCTAGGAACGCAGTTTCACCTATTAATAATGAAGCGTATTTATCGTGAGTCGAATGGGATTCCTGTTTTGTTACAGGCATCCGCAGGACGGCTGAACAACACGTGTACACCGGCTAAACAATATTAACGAGTCGCGCATTGACTTACCGTGGTCACGGTACTGGCGCTGCTGCTGGCCCGGTGGCCGTGTCGGCCGCGTTCCGGCGCGTTAGTGGCGATTTTGGACTCGACCGGACCAACGCCATTCTTCACACTGATCTCTAGGTAACAGTGGCTGTTCTCCAGATGGCTCTGGGCCCGGCGTTCCTCCAGCACGATCTTCCGGGCGGCGCGGAATATTTTGTAGTATACGGTTATCATGACCGTCAGGGGTATGTAAAACGAGCCGAGCGTCGCGTAAATTTGGTAACCGAAGTTCTGGCACACGGTACAGTGCGGTACCCCGTCCACGGTCGAGTGTTCGTTGCCCAATATGAGTACGGGCGGTAGGCTGATGCATGCCGCGCCCAGCCATACCAACGACACGCACACCAGCATTCGGCGCGGTGTTCGCTTCACGCCGTATTCCAGCGGTTTGGTGATGGCGTAGTATCGGTCCACGCTGATCATGCACAGGTTCAGTATGGACGCGGTGCACGACAGCACGTCAAATGACACCTGGGCGTCAGTACGATGAAATGTCAACAAAAAACAAAAAAAAAAAACGTAAACGAAAATCGATATTTTTATGCATTCCGCGAACCTCCCCCGGCAAAGTATATCGGCTACCCATTATTCATCCTATCCATGTTCGGTTTATCGAATAAACGGACGATCGATACGCCCGTAATCCAATCCATTATTTCGTGGTCACTCGATGTTGGCTATTTTTTCTGAATTTATTTCATTTTTTGTTTTTGTACGTTTTTGGCTTAACCTAATTAACGGGCTTTTAGAACGTCGTCGCACGAATAATGTTATAGTTAACAGTCTTTAGAAAATATGACCAACGAGGGACGTTTAACTTGACTTAACGAACTTGTGCGATGAAACCGAGAGTTTATTTTCATTCGAGTGACAAAATGTTTATGCGAATATATTCGTTTTGATACGAATAACTCAGTTTTCCGAATGTATTCTTTGATGTGCACGTGCGAAACGAAGTACGAATACCAGCGAAAATGAACCTTATTAAATTTTATAAATGCAGGTATTACGTAGAGTCAATTGTTTCTGATATAGTCGCACTTCTAATATTCAACATATAATGAACGAACGTTTAGGTTCGACTTCCCTGATTTCGATTCAGTATTCGTAAAATATCACACAAATATTATCGTACTTTACGTACGTGCTGCTTTAACGTGTGTAATCTCATTCAAGACAAAATAAAATGAGACATACATTTGTGATCGTTTAATATATTTGTATAAATTGTAAACTTTAACACACCATTGTCAAAACAACTATGAAGATTATTGATAGTTAAGCGGTAAAAAATTATTCGAGTCTTATTGAAGACGTATTGACGTACGTTTCGATTTCGTTTTGCTTATTTTGCAAGAATTTCTCATTATATATAATAATGAAAACAACGGGTGAAAATTATTTATTATTTATTTATATTTATTTATTTATTGTCTTTAACGATAATTTTGGTATATTTTAAGTAAAATAAAGACTAAAATTATAAAATAATTATATTTGCATATCGTACTATTCAAACAAACGATTAGGATTGCAAATTTACGCGAAGAACGAGCTCATAATCATCAAATGATTTAAAACCAAGTTTGTTAACATATTTTACGCTCAGTAGATTCAATTATAGTTTAAAAAACGTATTATGTAATATAGGTATGTGGATTTTTAAGAAAATATAATTGTCGGAAAATTAGAATTCTATAAATTACGACTTGTTATCTTACTGTTTAAACGTATTATTATTAATTTTATAAATACTGTTCCAAATTTCCGATTTCTTTGAATACACGGTATGTCGAGTAAATTATAAAAATATGATATCGTTAAAACTGAATGAGGTCACTTTTAATGCGATTTTATATAACGGCTGCAATTATGTAGTTCCAGGTATTTATTTGCATATTCTGTATTTGTATTATGTAGACGCAAATAATTGTGACTATTTCAAAAGC
Source organism: Geopemphigus sp. TES_GeoC_2020 (assembly GCA_025469175.1). NCBI lineage: Eukaryota > Metazoa > Arthropoda > Insecta > Hemiptera > Aphididae > Geopemphigus > Geopemphigus sp. TES_GeoC_2020. The sequence goes on from JAIPRN010004499.1 coordinate 3,694, forward strand.
ATCTATGATAGAATTTGACCTAATTGAAAAGTTTTTTTACTATAATAATTATATTTAATTATTACGCAATTTCGTAAAAAATGCATTTATTAATGTTACTTCGAACGAATTGTGAGCGTTGCGCTTTGTATGTTCAGAACTGTTTTAAACAGTTTCCGTCATTTGTTAATGAATTTAATAATTTTGCGAAAATCCGTCTCTTTTCCATTTCCGTAAACAATACGGTATTTTATATAACGATTTCCTACTAAGTCGTGGTTATATATTTGAATATAACGAAAATTCTTCCAGCCATCAAAAAAAACGTTAAGAATAAGCGTGACTAAAACATTCATAAGAGTATAATTTTTAGTTATAAAGAACGTTATTAGTAGCCGATATATTTCTTATTACATTTATTATTATGTTTTCCGGCGATGACATTTCATAAAATGTTATTTGATCGTCGTTTAAGTCGATGAGTATTTTTCCTCTGTACAAATTTATAAAATTCGTTTTGGCCATAAATTCTCCAATTTAGGTCAATTTTATATAATAGTATCTAAAAAACTTGAAATAATATATACATATATTTGGTGTCCTAGTGGTTTTAAACGATTCGATTATATTATGATATATAAAATCACAAAGCTTCAAACTATGAAAAATTCGACGGAATACATTATTTAAACATATAATTACGATATATCATTTTACTTGTTTATTGAAATTCTTAAACTAAATTATCGGGCGCTATTTATTATTATTATATATTCGTATGTAATTTTAATCGATTATTTCAGTGGATATCTAATTATTGTATCTAATGGATTATAGCGAAGCCCATATGGTTTTATCTATTGAATTTTTACCACACCGAGAGTACATAAAACAAAATATATTAACGATTGTATAAATTACAAATATTATATGTTTTGTCATTCAGTTTTTTGTAATAGTTCTCAACAATGCAAACGAAGCAAAATCACGTATAAAACCGGAAACCTACCGAATAAAGAAGAAAATAATTATCATAATCGAAATTCGGTTTTGTCCTACAAAGATGATGAACTTGTATATGTAACAATGTATGTGTGCACGTCACAGAATAATGATCAAATGTTTTCGGGTGACGTGTAAATCGTTAATTATATTGATTTTAATTTTAGTAAGCATACTTAAATACGTACGTCGTAAAAAAATTATTAATAATTACGTATAGAGATAAATCGATAAATAATATTTGATATTTTATTCCTTTATTTGAATACGAAATATATAATTTTTAAGATATTTTACGATTTACAACGATTACGTGCATATTAAATTTTTAATCGTTTTTTAATGACATGTATGTCAGAATCATTCATAATGCATAAATAATATATTATAAATGTATAAACTAATAAGCTTATTTATACGTTTATACACTTCTGTTCAATTTATATGCTAATACAAAAGATTAATTTGATCCTATAATTGCATATATCCAGCTTAGGGACTATCGGTTGTATTATATATGTCTTAGTACAGTACGGTACACATGTTCCAATTTCTAGAGTACAAATACGAAAATACAATAGTATTTTTCTTAGATATTTTAAAAATGTTTATAAAAAATATGACGTAAAATTGATTTTATTGAAATTGTAGTTCTAAATTATGAGCAGTCCTTCTAAAATAATTATTTTATTATATAAATTATTTGCTATTTTTAACTATTTTATTTTCTCAGCATAAACAAGTTTTGTTTGTTGGTGAAATAATGGTTATTTCGATGTTTTATTGAACATTCTGTGAAATTTCTATAAATTTCTAATATAAAATATAAGTAAATTTAGAAAATCTATATCAAATAGCTATGAATATATGTCTAGATAACAATGGAATAAATTAAAAATACTGATAAATGATAAAGATTCCATCAATTTAAAGAACATATTTTAAATTAAGATTTTCTTATTTTTTTCTGTTTACATGTGTACATCAATAAAACATCACTCTATGAATACTTTTGAAAAATCTTACGAAATTTTATATATCTTATAATATTATTGTTTTACGTGATATTTCGAATAATTTTTATCCAAACAAATAGTATTCGGGAACACTCGATTCACTTCCATCTAGATAGTTCATCGTGGGAATATATGATATTATTATATTATTTATATAATGTGTTGGTTAATACAATAATAGTTTATTAAATTTCGTTTAATTACTCACGGTCTTTTTTTTTTATATTTGTTTTTAATTTAACTAAAAATACGGATGGAAATAGTATACTTAATAGAAACAGAAAACAATTAATTAGAGTATAAATTTATTTAATGTCTCGTGATATAATCTATTATTTTTATAAAAAAATTGATATTTTTATTTTTATTTACTTACTTAGTGATTTATTAAGATTAATTAATATGAGGAAAAAACTAGAAATACGGTAATATCGTTATTTTTGATAGAATGTATAGAGTAACCGTGTATTTTAATTAATAATAGTTACATAATAATAAACATGCTCAGTATTTTAGACATACGCAAACGTACCAGAATTGTGAAATAATGAGAAGTCGAAGAGCATCGCCGGTACTATATAATAAAATGTGAACTTTTAAGTTAATTGTACAACGTCCATATGTTTAATATCATAATTAGCTGTTGTAGAAACGTCGTATGTCATACGATTGTTACTAAACAATTTTGAATGTGTTAAACGATACAAGACCAAATAAAAGATAGTTTTGTAATAAGATCACGTCGACAATGAATTTTTGATTTTCTTTTTTTTCTAGTAAAATATCTCAACAGGTTATTTCACACGACTATTTACGACGTTCCCAATACCGAACGTGAACACACCAAGTCCACTGCATTTTGATACGGTTACGATTATATTATGAAATGACAGTTTGTCCGTTAATAGTCAGCTACAAATGTGAGGACTGATAACGATAGTATTTTGTAGTTCTAAAAATCGAGACTGTCACGAAACTGGAATATTTTACATCTTTCCTACGGGACGTTATTTATTTTAAAATAATATCATCGGAAGATTATTGTGGACACGCGAATTCGATTTGTTTCTAATTGACAGATCGGCGAAAAGTACTTTAAATGTAACCGACGGCCAGAAAGAAACAGAGCGGAATTGTTAACTACATATCGGGACGCACCGTCACGTGACGACTTGTAACCAAACGGATTAAAACCATAGAAATCTGATAAGTAACATTGTGGCGGCGTAATATTTTTCCCTAGCGAGTACAAATTGCCGATTATTTTTAAACGTGAATCGATCATAAGCAATCGACAGCCCGTGATTAAATCCCTAATTGAATATTTGGTCACTATATTTGAATCGATCGAATAAACGAACAACGCTATACGTATGCGTAACAATAACGTTGTTCAATTTTCATTTTCGAATATTTAATAATAAAGCCGTCCCGTGTAAGTACCGCGCTAAAAATCCTAACGCGACGGTGTTCAACCTTCTCCCAAAGGGACACTCGATGATAAATACTTTCGATTCTACGTACCCAGAGGTCGCACATGAACGTGCCGAACGGCCATTTGCCCAGGACCAGGTAGAGCAGGGCCATCGGCATGACAAGTATGGCCACGCACAGGTCGGACACGGCCAACGATACGAGTAGATAGTTGCACGGGCGCCTCAGCTTGCGGACCAAACACACGGCGATGCAAACGAGCACGTTGCCGACAATGGTCACCACTATGACCAGGAACAGAACGGAACCGATGGTGAACGCTTCAAGCGGCGTGTACGATGACGGCGGGGTGGTCGTCGCGTTCTTCGGCCACGACGACACCACTGTATCGTTATGGTCGTACAAAGCCGTGACGTTGACGTCGACGTCCATTTAACAGACATCCGGATACGTCGACCCGAGCATAACCGGTCACTCAGGTGACGCTGGCGGAGCTCGTCATCGTCGACGCACTCTGGTCATTACATCTAAACGGCGATAAAAAAAAATAACAAACTGACGTTAGGCCGGTAGTAGTTTCATGTTATTGTTCGGCGTTTTTTTTTTTGGATGAAGCGTATTACGCAGAACGCATTTATACGCTCGTTTTGAAGAAGAAACGAGTCCAATGGGGTGGTTCAATCGTCGCGTATGTAACAAAACTAGTATCTATATCTAAAATGTATTTGAGTAACGATCGAACACGCTTACGGTGATTCCAAACCACGTTTCGGTACCGACAGACTGTAGGATTAAGATTGGACGATAGTCTAGTAACGTAATATGGACTGTGTACGCAGTAATTCGTCGAAGATTTATGGCTCTTCGAGGGTTAAAGCGTTGAAAATTTATCAACGAATTTTAGTTTTACATATTAGCCTATACAAGTTCAATTAGACAATTTTCAGTTTCGGTACTTCATTGTTATAGACCTATATTTATTTTCAGTCATGCACGTATTATATCGGTTATAGTAAACTATTTACAGTAATCGTACGAGATATGTGTGTTGTGTACGGTATCGGAAGATAAATTTTATTATTATTATTAATGCCGGTGACCGGTAAGGGTTAACAAATTAGAACGAATAACGTTCGTAGGTGTACGGTGTACCTAAGGATTGACGTGCGCATAAGTAATAAGCGTATTCTCCACGTTTTGAGTATCTTGAAATTACGTGCAAGTTGTAAACAGGAAATATTGTACATATACGTCGTACACATACGAAATGACGTACAAAGACATTATACATAAAATAGACTACGTAATATAGTCTACACTGTTAAGGTTTGAGAGCTTACGTGTGAGAAATATATAAAATCGCCGCAGTAGTCGAGTAATACGCGAATAGATGAATGATGATGGCTGACCGAGGACATCTTTGATTAAGAATCTTAAGGGACGAAAATGAAATAAATTTCTTTGGAGTGGTCAATAAAAGGACACGGATAAAAATGTTTAAATTAGAAGCCCGATGAATGGAAATGAAAAATAGTGGTTTTAAGGGTTTTAACAAATTGAAAGGCCATAGTAAAAATTCACGTAATCATCGATGCCAATGAGTGGTAAATGTTTTTCACAAAACATTACAGTCTGTATTTTGGTCTTAAACGATTACCGAATCATTTGTTATGTTTGGTGTTTTGTTTCACACGCTATTTCAAATGTACAAACGTCTTTTAATTTTATCGTTTAATTAAGATTTTATTTCTTAGGAACGATTGAATGTTTTGTATACGCTTCGATATTTGACAGTAATATATTTCCGTAAATTTGGAATATAGAAACGAAAAACGAGTTTTTAAAATAATTGAAATCTGGTCATTCGGAATTAATAACTATTTATAAAAATATTTAAAAATATTTTAGATATTTTTAATATAAATGTTAGAGGAAGATTAAGGTTCTTTAAATTTCTAGAATTTTCTTTAAGCTACGCATAAATAATATTTATAAGGTCATCTATAAATATATTGTAAAGTTTGACTTGGTAAATACTTTTAACGTATATTTTTTAATTATAATATTATTATTTAGAATAGCTCAAATTATATCATTGAAAAATTTAAAAAGGAAATTAATAAAATTCGGATACTGTTTTTATATTATATAATAAGTATTTATAATCACACAAACGCACACGTATAAAAATTAAGATTTTAATATATATTCGATATAATTATTTCAAAATGTATAAAACACAATATTTAATTTGAAAGTTTATTTTTAACTTATAAAATATAATTGAAATATAATATAATAATAATAATATTCATGTAAAATAACTTGTTAAAATTGATATTGAAAATTATACTCTAAAATATAAATCATCTAAAATAAGGAATGTTCAACACTCTTTGAACTGTATGTTTAGTTTATAAGTTGAAAAAAATATATAAAATATTATATAATGTATATAATTACTAGAACCACATTATACTATAATAGTAGTTTGCAAACATGTCGTGTGTATACGATAAAATGGTAATCCGATTTTTTTTACTATGTGTGTAAATAAAATAATATAAATATCTTTTTTGGGATATTAAAATAATTTTTTTTTAAATCTGTCTATTTTAAGACTTTGTATAATAAATAAAACTAAAGATTATTCCTTTTTCAAATTTTTAAGTATTAATACATTCCCTGTATTCCTCGGAATCTAAAAATATAAATATAAATATAATTTAATTCCCAAAGTATTTGCTACGATGAAATTATCGATCGGTTAAATATTATCGTACGATGAAAAAAGTCAATAAAAGAACAACATATTAAAAATAGAAAAAAACATTGATCAATTTATCGTTTAGCACAAAATTATAACAAATGGATACGATAATATTTATTATTTTGTTTTCGATACCGTTTTTATAATATATATTTTAGTGAACAAAAATATATTCGGGCGGTTTAATTTATTTGTTTCGAAGTATTATAATAAAAAAATCATGTAAATATACTATCTAACAAGTTAAATAATATAAGAATTTATTTTTTATTTTATCGAGAGAAATTACGATGATTATTCTATGTTACACATTTAAAACGTTTTATTAACACATTTTCTTTTAAGCAGATATTGTAATATGGAACAATTTGACGATGAAATTTACATTTATATAAACATAAATTGCATTTTTTGTTAGTGAAAAGTGTAAAATATACTTTTTTATATTTTTATGTATTTAGAAAATCAAAGTAAAACTACGATTATTGGAATAAAATAATAAAAAAAGAATGATTACGTGGAATATTTATTAATGAATTATTTTTTTTCTTCTATTTGTTCGTTGACAACTACAATTGTACTATCAATGATAATTTATTGACAGTTAGGGGATATTCATATAAAGCGGAAAACTATAGGTATAAAATTGATTGATGTATTATTTATTATTGGAAAATAGTCGACGAAAGTCATCACGTCATATTTTAAATTTACACGTATCAGAGGTTTAAAATTTGTCAAAATAGACATTATATTCATTATTATTGTAATTTTAACGATTTAAAAATGTCAAGCTTTTTGAAAGCTATTAGTATGAATAACGAAGAATATTTTAATTCTTACGAATTACTTTCATATCGTACCTGATTATAAATAATTATAAATAAAAGGCGTAGAAATAATTGATAATTAAAAACATAAATAGTTTGTCGCACAAAACATCTAAAAGAATAAAATTAACACGTCTATTTAAATACAATTCTTGTAAAGTATTGATAATGACATGGTCAGTTTAGTTTTGGTATTAAGGCTAAAATATAGTCCAAATTGTGGATGTTTTTCTCTTAATATTTATCATACATATATATAATTATTGTCTTTCGTTTTCCATAAATATCTATTCGTTATATGTATAATTCGACGAAATTTTTTTGTAAAGACCGAAATATAAAACATTAAAATAAATTTTAAAGTTCTGTTAATATAACGGTAAATATTTGTATTCGTAATTTGGAAAAATATCGTATATGATTTATAGCGGTAAAAAATCGCCCTACCTGTGTTTTAAAAGAAATAATTGTATATTTATATATAGTAATAGTATTGTCAATAAATGCTAGAAAATGAGATTTTTTCGTCGAATCTTAAAATAATTAAAACGTGAATAATTGCTATGCTGTTAAGTAATATAATTACTAGAAAAATTAAATTAATTTTAAATTCGCCGTTTTTAACTTTTCGAATAAGGTATTTTCCACTTATAAGTAAATTTAGAAAATATTGAAGGATTGATTAATATATAAAAATGTTACGTACGAAAAATTAAAATAAACATTTAAACTCTTTTTGTATTTCTGTTGTTAGACCAATGAACCCATAGTGAAATAATAAGTTGTAATCGTTTACAACGAAGTACCTGAATCATACAGATTCCCTATAAACCGTATAACCCTATTAAATACGCTGTGTAACATTATACTATGTAATGTGTATTGCGCCTATATAATGTTAATAAAATGGTCCTGTTATAGAATATAATAATTATATATAAATATTTTAACGATAAATATATCGCACGCGTACACAATTTATAAACTGTAACTAAATTTCATTTCGTGCAAATTTAATCATAATTTTGTGAACTTTTGCAATTTTAAATATATGATAGCAAAATTTACTATCGTATTGTTTAGTATTTATTACGTTAGATATATACGCGTTAGAAATTATTTCGGCGAGGTTTCCTAATATTAGATTCGTAATTATTTTATTTGTTTTTAATCAACCAACTCGTTTATACGTACGTAGTCAATTACGTTACGATATTCCGGAATAACGATAATTGTTACCTTTATTCAAAATTCCATTAAACATGACTTATATAGAGAAAAGTTGAAGCGAACGTAATTCGACGATTTAATAATAATTTATAAATCAAAGTAACCGCTTTCCGGCCCAGAATCAAATATAAATATTCGTCAATTAATTTGAACGCTACTGTGATGTTTATGTTAAAAATACCGAATATTTGTTTAAAACGGTAATCTATATAAAATGTTTATATAGTAACATTTAACGAAACAATAATTATGAAAGCGCGACGGATGAACATGTTCCATTGGTATTCGAATATTGATCATTTAACGTATAAAGGGGATCATGTAAATCAAATATTTCGCATCGATTTTAATTTCGTTTTAATATATTCTTATTCTTCTATATTCTTCTCGAAAATACCAACGAAGTAACATACGTGTTAATACATACTGGATTCATATAAAAATGGATTTTAAATTATGATTATAAATATACACATTCGTGTATGTATGTTTATAAATCGTAAAAGTATTATGGCATTTATATCTACGCTATTAATAATGCTGAAAATGTATTAGTTTTTTCGTTTGTGAACACTTTTTCGTATATAAAACGTGAGCTCGGATGACTTTTACGTGCGTTATGTTCCGATAACAAAATTATACATCGTCTGTTTTTCGATTTTTCCATCGTATTTTAAAACAATCGAAACATTGTCGACAGATTCCTTTTGGACATGGAAAAATGTTCGTATTGACCAAATCTTCAACGCCTAATACTAGCTTAGATATATAAAATATTTCAACAGATTTGAACGTATTTATTAGTATGTAACGAAATACTAGTTTCGTCTATATTCGGTTTTCGAATACAACCATTTTGTAAAAATGAAATTAAAATTTCATTTCTGTCTAAGTAATACACTTGAGCTAATATTGACGAAAGGTGCAACTCATTGCTTTTAATATAATTATTTATTTATATTGTTGTGAATACCTTTTCTGTATAGAGAGTGTACTTTCTTTACATATAATGCCACTTTCCGGTAAAAAATCGTATTTAATAAAATAATTCAATTATTTAATTTTTTTCTCTTAAACACAGAAGTGTCTTCAATGTAACCTTATTATTTTAATTATCAAATAATATCTTAGAAAGTTACGTTCATAGATTTATCTTTTGATGTTTTTATATTTAATAATTACTTTTATTTTATAATTTACATTCATACTTACGCACACACGCACACACACAAATGTATATATGTATGTATGAACAAAAATAAAATTATACAATTGGTATGCATAATATATAACTGTTAACAGTAATATAGTTAATTCAGAATAAAATTTGATACCTAAATTTGATGTTATAAACGTCGAAGAAAAAGTTATTCTTGTTAATTAATAATATATTGTTTATTTATAGTAGGCCAAATACAAATTAGGTATATTTTCTATAGAGATTTAAAAAGTTCTACATGAATTAGCATTATAAAAAACTAAATTATCCATATTATTGGTAAAATAACAAATGAATAACAAACCACTGTTGCACGACTACTCCTAACCACCTGTTCATCGAACTGACATTACCAAACCAATGGATTGATTTGCCAGTTGTACGGTAATTGCCTATCTAGAGCGCCGTGTGATCGCTGTGTAAATATGTTTCATAGTCACTACTAGTGATTTTTATTTCTCGTAATTTTTGAATAGCAGTAAATTATTTGTACTGTCATTTAATTTCTGAACGTTTAATAATATATATTTTACTGTTCTATGTAACTTTAATGTTTACCATAACGAATTTAAATATTAATTATAATAATTTTACAGCTAAGGTTTTTTGTTCCGTAATATGTATTGAACACACGGTAGCAATGTTTAATAGTTTTTCCTCAATTATGAAGGACGTCCAGAAGTAAAGTTACAACACGTGTTAAAATATAAAGATGTATATATTTAAACGAAATTCATAATTTACGTGTCAAAAATGTCGTTATTTATTTACATTATCGTCGTCGAGGTCAATACATTTTTGAAGCTAGGGGACTAGCTCTTGTATATCCTGGTCTTATACCTTACGCTCAACTAATTAAAACCATTTTTCGACAGCGTCTTGATCCTCCTTGTTATTCACAAATTGTTGCCCATCCAAAATCTCTTTGAATTTATTGAAAATATAGTAATCCGACAGTGGCAGGTCTGGAGAGTAAAGTGGATATGTCACGGTACGTCTGAGTTAAAAACACAGTCTGTATAGTGGCGCTATACGTATTCATCATCAACCAAAAAATTCAAAATTCAATTATCAAAAAGAAAGATCGTGGCTTCTGTTTTTTGGGGCCGAAAAAGAATCTTGTTCGTCGATTTTATGCCAAGGGATTACCAACAATGTTGCAGCATATTGTGAGGCATTAAAGGGGTTTGAAAAAAAATCAAAGACAAAAAGAGGGTAATGTTGACTAATAGTGCATCACTCCTTCATGAAAACGCCAGACTTCATACAATCCGGTTCACTCGAGACCTGCTTGTTTCTTTCTTATGTGGTATTGCGACACATCCACTCTACTCTCCGGATTTGGCGCCATCGGATTGCCATATTTTGAATAAAAGTGAAGTCGTTTTTGGACGGACAATGGTTTTCGAATGACTAGGAAATCCAGGAATCTGTCAAAAAATGGTTTCGGGAGGCGAAACGGAATATATATGATAAGGATACCCTGGTACACAAAATATAAATTGACAAAATTTA
>JAIPRN010004500.1:0-14679 GCA_025469175.1 Geopemphigus sp. TES_GeoC_2020
ATTTTTTTTAGTTATATATATATATATATATATATATATATATATATATAGCATATTTTTTTGTTTCGGTATAATAATAGGTTTTCGGTTTAAAGTCGTATTTTCTTATCCGATTATTGACACAATAATACGGGCCAAAATTTTCAGTCCATGAAAAATAAGTGCCCCAACTTGAATCGCCATGTCAACCATGTTGTAAACGGATGGAATATAACTTACGATCACCTAGATGGCGTTACCGTAATAATATAGTGCTCCGTGCTGCAGGGAATACAATTCGTTTTTCCTATAATTTTTATGTGGAAAATAATCGGAATCGATTACAAACGTTAACTATACAAATATACGAATTATAGTGTCATATTTATTTGATTCTTTGTTAAATACGTTTAAAACGGCTGATATGTACCTACGTGATTACTAATACTTACGAGTAATCGTTATTGAATTTTAATATTTGTTTTATGCGATTTATTTTATACGCGTTTCTACCGTAGAATTCAATACATTAGTCGTGTATTATTTACTCGCGTTCGCCCGAGAATTATTATTTTTCAATTTAAAATCACTACTAATCTGTAGTTTAGGTGAATTGGTTAATATATTTTGTAAATTCAGTAAAATGTATATTTTTGACAAATTTAAAAAAATTAAAAATAAGAAGATTATGTGCCATAAAAACGTGTACGTTAATATTATCGAAAAATGACCGTTGTTTAATAGAATAGTAAGTAGTATTTTTCGAAAAAATGATTAAGAACGTTTTGTTTTTAGTTTATTATTTAAAATAATATGAAGTCGGTTCGCAGACAGAAAAAAATATTGAATGGATAATAGAAGGGTTTATATATTTTCACGTCATTATTATCAACTTGAAAACATTTTCTACATTTGTTTATTTTTGCATATTTAAGAATTTCAAATATGTACGCGCATAATATGTTAAATAAGAAATACGCGTAAATATAATATTTATGGTGGATCTGTAAATAATAACTCCGAATTAAGAATTAACTTTATTTGTGATCATTTTAAATAATACCTATTTTAATAGTGTCCTCGGTATACAATTAAAGATTTCAACAATTGGTTTTGAAATTTGTAATTAGTTATTCAAGGACAATAATAATTTAGCAAATTGTTAAATGTACATAATTAAATGCAAACGAAATGTAAAATACCATAAAATATGCCATTTTAAACGGCAAATGTTTAAATGGAAATAACAGACATAATTACATTTTTTATACTCATAACATATATGCATATTTCTATATACACTTTTTTAAAATATAGAAAATTGAAATATATTTATGGTTGTCACAACATTCAAAACAGTGTATAGTGAACAGATTGAATTAGTTTTTTAAAAATTATACATCGTGTCAATCAAGCAATGAATTCCTTTTTATTAACAACTTTTTCTTTTATATTAATTATCAACTTGGAATGTAAGTTTTTTTAAAAAGAAACATATCAAATCCTTTTATTTTGTCTTCGATACAATTGAATGTAAAATCATTTTTAAAAATCTTATGATTATATTATTACATTTATTATATTATGTATATGTATATATATATAATGTTACAGAATAAGATATAAAATAAAACAATTTAACATTTAAATAAAAGTTTAAATAATTTTACCAATATTTGCGGAGAGTAGAAATATAAAAATTAAAATTATAATGAAAAATTACAAATTTACAATATATGTATTATGGCAAAAAATTATTTATACCAAAAAATGAAAAATTTAAAGACTATATATATATATTTACATTAGTAATGCTTTTTTTAAATGTAAACGAAAAATAATTAGTTATAGGTTTAGCTGAAGGAAAGATTTGCTTAACAATGTTCTGTAATGGCAAATGTTACTTCCAAAATGGTGTATTTAGCTACGGATATTGCAGTAGAGCTGAATGTCATTGTAAGAAATCAGAGGTGTATGTTTTTTATGGCGATAATGATTATTTGAAAAATATACTTATTGACAATTCAGTTGAAGATAATAATAGTCAAAATGAGGTAAATATTATTACATAATTTATATTTTACTAAAAACAATTTTTTTTAAAAACTTATTAGTTGTATTTAAGTACGTTATTCTAACGTGTTAAGCATATATTTTTTATTAAAACGTAAAGTATATCATAAAACTTTTAAAAATCTAAACTGCATTTCTTTAAAAGATAATTATAAATTATTAAATAAGAGTATAAATAAATATGTTATAAAATTAAAAAGATAATTATAAAATAAATAAAACAAAAATTACTTCAACTAAAATTCTTGATACAATATTATAATGTGACATCATAATGAATTGTATCATATTTTATTAAGTCAAAATTATTCACGTAGTAAATCCATTCCTCTGTATTTTCATGTCACGGGTTATAATTCATTTTTGAGCTATAGGTATAAAATGGAAAACATTTTTGCAGGTTAACTACGCTTAGCATCTATAATTATGTTCCTACTAATCACGAAAAATATGGAAATAACATTCAATCACAATAATTAATGAAATAATTGACTTTTAAAAATTGTTTTTCGAATGAGAAAAAATTATTTATACATAATTACATACAAATATTAGCCTCAGTGAGGAAAATACATTTTAATCAAATATACAAAAATCAAATTATATTTTATTATGTCGCTTTTTTAGATATTTTTTTCTATTAAAATATAAACCATGTAGTTAAGTCTAATAGGCATTTAAAAATAATCTTTAATATCAAAATCAAACTGATAATTTGAAATTGGATATTTAACTTATATTATTTTAATTGCATTATTTGTTCTTTATTAAAAGCTCTATTTATATCATTGTAATAGATATATATTTAAAGAGAGATAAATTATTTAAAATATTTTTTACCAACATAAATAATGTTCACTATAAACGAATAAAAATAAGATAAAAAAAAACAATTACATTTAAATTTTTCAAAAAAAATCTTCTTACCCTTATTGTTCAACTTAAATATTTACAAATAATCAGACAATGTATTATTATGTTTTTACGATAAAATAACAGTTTATTCATTTCTTTTTTTTGGAATTTATTTATAAATAGGAGTTGATATTCAAAGTAAAATAATAATATTCAACGAAATTGTCAACAACAATTCAAAATAAGAACAAATTTACCTACAAATTAATAATTATAATCATAAAAAATATTTTTAAATTATTAATTTTATGTGAATTTATTTGTATAGATTTGGAAAACAATAATTAAATTAATTACCGATATAAATTCAAATATTAAAGAAGAGTATCTTCAACATTTAAAAAAGAACATCATTAACGACAAATTAGCCATGGATTATTTAAAATCACTACTTTTAGAAAAAAACGAATCGTTAAGTGATATTTTATTGACATGGTCGACATTTTCAAATGCATCGATTAAAAGTAACGATATTTTAAAATTGTTGAAGCAAAAACAAAATGGAAATAATGTCAACATGACTAAGCAAATTTTACGAAATGAATCGGAAATAAATAATTATACTGTAAACAAAAACTCAGTAGACAAACCAAGTTCAAATACTATCATCCAAAATATTGAACCAGTTTCGACTCAGGGCGTAGTTACTCTCCATAATTCTTCAGATCTAGAATCTAATACTAAATCTAGACATAAATCAAACGATTTAAAATTAAGTACCAAAGGAAACTCGTATAATGAAAAAATTACTACTATTTTTGACGTGGATGAGTTCTCGGAGGAAGACGATGATAATTAACTTACTTCAGAAGATCTGAATATAAAACTAACTAAATAAAAGAAAAATTGACGATGATGATACTAAATTATATTCTTCACAAAAAAAATATATATGTTATAGGTGTGTATATATATACACCTATAACTATTCGTAGTTGAAATTAAATTAAAATGACTTTTTATAATAATAATATTTTCACAATAAACATATCTACCTATATTAGTAATTACGTATAAACTATATTTATAACATAGATGCATAATAAATATATATTGTACGTTATGGTTTATAACAAGGTTTGGAATGCTTGTATCATTTTCGTAAATATTACCAAATGTCTTTTCGTTCTCTTTTCAACCGATGAACACGAAGGTCAATTTTAGGGTTACTTTTGACCTGATCGTTTCTTAGAAATAAAAGGAACCGAGAGAAAGATAGATAGATAGAAAGAGAGAGTGAATGAAAGAGAGAGAGAGAGAGTGAGTGAGAAAGATGAAAGATTATGTAAGGCCAAAAGAGAAACAGTGGTAAGACAGAGATGTAGAGAAATCGAATGTAAACGTTTGTATAACATAACACGCTGAAATGCACACAGTATAATACAAAAACCTAAATATTTTAAACGTTCAACCCTCGATACGGGGGTTTCTTTTGTGATCTGAAAACCATTTTTACTATACTTCTGTAAGGGGTTCGAAAATATGTATCATTGGACAAATGACATTATAATCCATACAGTTATATATATATATATATATATATATAGTACCTGAAGTACAGGTGTCCATAGGTAAAAATGGCTGACTAAATCACACCGATTGGTCCACCTGGTGTATTCACCTGAACGGCCGAGCGTTTATATATATGTACACGTACACGTATACGCTTAAACATATGTAGTTTTAAAATGAAGCGCGTTTATTCGCCATTGATACGATTCTTGGACTAACTTTATTCGAAGTCTATACAAATGCTATACTATTTTTTCACATATTGTAATTTTCCTCTATAAATTGGTCGTTTTTCAAAATAGTGTAAGGGATAACTCGATTTATCAATTTAAATCGATAATTGTAAACATCGTTACAGTTATAAAAATCAATGTTAGTTTTGTTAAAAATTGAAAACAATATTTTTAGAATTAGCATAATCTAGTTGTGTATACGAGTTATTTTAAATCGTATTTCGTTTAAATCAATCAGTATGTATCAATATAATTATAATTATAATTAATATAATAAGGATAACCCTTCCGTTTCTATATATATATATATAAATACGTATCCACTGTATTATAATATATAAAACGAAATTTGAAAAATGTTAGATGCCGATCGTATCATAACGTAACCAAAAAAATATATATTACGGAAAACATATTATATAATATATATGGTTTATTAGGAAGATTCGACGTATTTTGCTGTGATTTCAATATTACAACATTGGTATTTTACACACTAGTGCTTATAACGTTTTGTTGTGTTTTAAACATATATATATATATATGATAGATTTTTAATACGTTTAGAAAAATACTTAATTCTCCAAAAAACAGTATGCAAAAATAATAAATACAAAATATAATTTCACGTTTTGAAATTGTGAAGATGAACTGATTAAATTGATTATATATATATATATATATAATTAACAACGAACCCAATCTAACCAAATATAAATATCGGAAATTTAGTACAAAAATAGGTAATGTACGTACTGAATTGCAATAATTACACTACATAGTTATACCGAAACAGTGTAGTAACGTAAAAACAATAATTCGTTTCGATTTCGTCTGTAGAATTTTTCCCAGTAAAATTTTAATATTTAAAAACGATATTTTCGAAAGTCTATATATATAGGACGGAATTCCACGGTATTAAACCCGCTCGGGTTCGTCATCGATTTCGAATTTTGCGAAAAATGTAACCACGGTTATAGGCACATATATATATATATATACTAGCGCACAACGCGTGAATGAGTCTGACGGCCGAGATTTAGGAACCAATTGGTAAACACAACCGGTGCTGGAACGAAAAGGAAGTGGCCCTGCGCAGAGTCGGCAGCGGTGTCGGAATGGCGGCGGAGCACGCACGCACACACACACACACACACACACACACACACATATACACATACGTGCATATATACTTCTAAGGGTAGTGGCGGCGACGACGGCATGGTACGTAGAGATTCAGACAAGATACGAAAAAGCCGGGTGTCCCGTGCGTGGATGGCCATCAATCATGGCGAGGTCCGAGAGAGGCTCCTCCCGCTCGCGCAGATGTACCCGCACCGGCGCACGAACACGAACGTTAACGCCGAACAGTGGAGGGGGTGGTGGCGTATACGTTATAATATCTTCCTATATACGCTTCTCCCCGCCACCGCCGCCGCCACCGAGTCGTTCTTAATATAGAGCACGTTCAAGGACCCGCCATATCTCTTGGTCGTGCCGTTGAAATCCCCGCCGCGGTCCCTTCGAGAGAAAAAAAATATACGCACGCGTCGTGGGCACTCCAGCGCCGGAGGTCCTTACTACACACGTCGTTTACAATTCGCGCGGGCAACACCACCGCACACCGGGACACGACGCTGATCATCGCCGCGCTCGGATCTAAACACTATTCGCTGGCTCTCCCTACGCGGTTTTTTTCGCCCACGTTCGTATTTCGTATAGGCGGACATAATCGTTCCGCCGGTCACCGTCAGTGCGGATTTCGCGTTCAGTCGCCGACATTGTGATGATGATGGACTCGGACTCTTCGTACAAACCGAACGGCGACTATCATCTTGTGTCGCCGTACGGCTGGCACCACGGGACGCAAGATTTGCAACCGTTCGCCGGCAACGCTCCCGCCGTGTACGCGTACGGCGATTACGGCCCGGTGGTGGTCAAGTCGGAGTACGACGACTGCGGCGGTGCCGACGGGACGGCCGCAGGCGACGGAAGCGCGGCCGACCCGGTCGACGGCGGCAGCGGGGCCGGTAGCACCAGTTCACCCGGTCTCGAGCAAGACTCCTCCGCGGAACCGAAAAAGGGTATGCTCTCGGATCGTTATTTTAACCGGAGACGCGCGCGAGATGGTTATTATTATTTTTTCGGTGGGGGAAAGAGAAGGCGGAAATCACCAATGACTCTAGCGCGGGTTTACATCGATATGACGTCCGTCATCGCAGCCCGGTTCCATCGACGCGACAAAATTGCTCGGTATACAACGTCACAATAGCGTAAATAATATTTCCAAGTACAGCGGTGACTACGCGACGTATTCGTTAAATGTAAATCCCTCACCACCATTCGCGCGTTCGTCCAGACGCGGTGAAAATATTTTCCAATCCACCAGAAGCGTTCGCCTTCGTATTTCATATCGATATGTATACGTAATCCGCGTAAGATATATCCGCCGTACTTACGGAAACTGTCTACCAGCCGGCCACCAAACTCGGTGGCAATCGTCCCCCGGGCACATCCGTTCAACGTATATACATACATCGTCGGGTGTACTTGTTTTCACCCGCAAGCTTATAGATTTCCGCGCGCGAACATATTGTACGATCGCGAAAGATACGACGTACGGAACAAACAATTATCGTCCATTCGAAGTCGGATATTATCACACCCTTCGACCAATACCGCCGTCCGAATAACTCGGCTTCTTTTCATCATAACACCCTCCCCAACAAAAAAAAAATTCGTTTTATTACGCGAAATAGTTGTATCGTAAGTACACATTACCCGTCGTAAATTTGCGCCGGTTGTGTTTGCGTTTTTAACACATTTTTGAAAGCGAAACCGTCACATTTCAAATATCGCGGCCGTGCGCCCGTTACTATTTGTGACACGGTCGAATATGAAGCGCGTTAAAAAAATAATTCTAAACTACCGTATTTTTATTCGCGGCTAATTATTATTTTTGTGTTTGTTTTTTTTTCCGTTTCCATTGATGTTAAAAATAAATGTAGGATCGCCGCGCTTATTGGTTTGTGCTCCGTGGGAATTTCGACCGAATATTATTTCGCTAGTTAATATTGTAACTTCCATACTAGTCGTTCGGAGTTTCGATTACGTTTTTATTAGAAGTATTCCGCGACGTTCAAATCAATTTGTTGTTTTTGCGTAAAACGTGACAAAACGTTCGAAACAACCATTAATCGACGGTAGGTTCGTAATTTGCCCGGTTTACTTGGTTAATATATTTAATAATTAGAATGCATCGTAAATATAATTGAAATTTTGAAAGTTTCGTTCATACTTGAAACTCTCGTTTATTTTAAACGAGCAATTTTATTAGGCGACAACTACGATTTGATCGATAACGTTAGGTTTACGCGTGTATATAATCGGCTAACGGTGGAGTTATTTTAAACTAAATAATCGTAGAATTTCCAATTACCGGGTAACAATTAATCATTGCCGAATATTAAACACTTAGACTCGCGCGAAAATTTAGCTTTTAATTACAACACCTAAAACGTTTCTTATACGTTTGTAGGTAGGAAACGGTCGTCGAGATCGAAAGATTTCCAAGCACCGTCGAAGGTGAGAAGACGGTCTCCACAGACACCCGAGGAGATGCAAAGTCAACGGGTGATGGCCAACGTCCGGGAACGGCAGCGGACCCAAAGTCTGAACGAAGCGTTCGCGTCACTCCGGAAAATCATACCCACCCTTCCTTCGGACAAACTGTCGAAAATCCAAACTTTGAAGTTGGCCACGCGGTACATCGACTTCTTGTATCAGGTGTTGCACAAGGCCAACGCGGACGAAATGGGATCCGTGACGGGAGGACACGTGGATCCGGATTCACAACACTCCGTCGGTAAGCGTAAACTTCAATTTATAAAAACGTCGTGTTATCGAAAGACTCGGCGTACTTACAAGCGCCGTTTGAGAGTCGGATTCGCTATTTTTCACTGCCTGGGAAACACAAAATTTAGCGAAATTACCCTAGGACAATGGATAATAATATATTATACATTTTTTGAACCTACGCTATTATGGGGGCTTTGCACGATTATACGCACAGCTTTTGTAATTTCCCGAGAAATATTCGTTTTAAACGAATTTTTATTAAGTCAAATGACATTTTAGAATTACTTTTACTAAAACGTATAAAATAAGATATCGTATGAAAACCAATGATCAAAAAGTCATACGTTTATAATTTGATAATTCGTACCTTATTTATATTTATAACGTTATATATTTTTTTTAATTTTACGAAAAACTGAATCGCAAAATAAGTATATTTCGGCAAGGGCAAAGAGATAAAAATTCCGGTGTTTTGTATTCTGATTTTTTAACGCTAAAATGTATCAATGATCGTATAAGTATAAAACATATAAAAGTTTATATTCGTAGGTACCTGAATCGCTTACAACAATAACGTTTGTAATAATTAACGTAAGATTATAATTAAAGTTAAAAAAATTATACGTATTATTTGATGGACGTCACATACACAACTATTTCTATATTTAAAAAAAAGATCTTTATTGATTTTAGACGCACATAAAAGTTGATCAAATATGGAACGTACTTGTAATTATCAATTATGGACGAATTCGTATACCGTGTAAAAACGCGTTCGTTATTTTTCGTTAAGATATTTTTCAATTAATATACGTATTAATAATATATAGATCGGGCATGAGATAAAAAATAATTCTTATTTAAATTGTATTAATTTTAATAAAACTACATTTTCGAATTATTTTAAATGTTTTCTCAAGTCATTTATATATATATACACACATATAATAATAATAATAATGATGTCCCGAAAATATATTTATCACGTAGCGGATGTAATTTATTCTTTGAATTTTCTATAGGTCCGTTTGAAGTTTCCGTATTTATCTTAATTGCGTCGAGGCATAATCTGCGTAAGGGTGTATATACTGATGTCTAACAAAACTAAATACCGTTCACGCATAGACGTTATTCAATACGTCAATAGGATTATCTGTTTCGAAGTACGTCCCTTACACTGTCGCAAGCGATTTACAAAATAATAATAATAACGAAAAAAACATGAATACAGCGTGCGGTCCATTATTGTGAAACGAGAAAAAGTCACGTTCGACACGGTTTATGATTTTAGTCTCGATTTCAGATCAAACGTAAAAGTATCTTATCTTTGTGTTTTTGACCGTCGTAGTTGAATAGAAGTGTAAATATCTATTGTATAACAAATATAACGCGCGGATGTAACGGTTAAGTATATACTCGTACATGATATAATTATGCGGATTTTTAACTTTCTACGCAATAGAACTACAATCGCCGCGGTACATTAAATTTATTAATTAAACGCGTATCAGTATGAACGATAAAAGCGTAGTTAACGTTATATACGAAATGTAAATTTATAAATAATTTTAAAAATACATAAATCGTACAAGCGAGCGTAATATATATATATATATATGTATTATTTACGAAGTGACGATTCATTTTAGTCGTAAATTACTAGTATATCGCGAATTAAAATTTTAAAAAATTAAATATTAAACTATTATAGGCGAGATACATTTTAATGTTGAAAAATACGCTTAAACGTCGAATCCACTATTATTTCAAAACAAAAATCCGCACTCGTACACAAAAAAATATTTACGATTTAAAGTGAATACCACGCACAAATAAACTCGATATCTCTGGCATTATTCCGAAATTTGTTTGCTCCGATAAACGTACACTAACGCGATAAATGTATTTTATTTATTTTGTTTTGTTTATACGACGCGTAAATAGGATAAGGTAAACAATATTCGAATTATCAAAAAAAAGTTTCATATAAGTACACCCGGGTGCGCGGACTGGATCGAATTTCTTTACGGGGAAACTGCGTTCGCCATTGTTCACTGGGCACCCAAGAATTCGTAAAATATAAATCGGCGCAGTCTCTGGTAAACGTTTACATTTCCACGACTTTCGAACTCGAAATTAATAATCGTTCGATAATTATAAACCAAATATATGGTGCACCTCTTTATCGATTCGGGCTTATACACGTCCGCACGATTGTAACGCATGTAATTCGCGTTTCTCTTATTATAATTTACGACGTTCGCTACGTGTAACACGAAATGTATATTTATCTAATATATATATATATATATATATACATATATCGTAATCCGTATTATTACGGAAACTAATAAACAAAAATACGAATATCGGTAGCTATTTTTAAAACATCGGTATACTGTATACGGTATTTAATTACCAAACTACTACTGCGTTGTTAGCCAATAAGTAAGAAATAAAATTATAACATTTTTTTCGACTAAATGTACACGATGAAGAGTACTAATACACGAAGAAGGTCGACCAAAATTTTCCCGGTATCCCGATGGGCCTAGACGCGTCCGTCTAGGCCTATAAAATGTTCGTTAGGCAACGTTTAGAATAATACGGAGGCTGTTTTTTTAAGAAAGTTCGTTATTTTGTATTCGAAAAAACGTCGAAAAAGAGTTTATTAAATAAAAGTATAACGGATTTTTTAAATTCGAATTCTTGATTAATTTTAACCTAAAAAACAACAATTATGCCCATAATTCGAATATTTTTGGATATAACGTCGTTGGGCGCGTATAAACTGAGCCCTTTATCTTCGTTTTAATAATTGTTTTGTACGTGGCGTGTTCAGCGTGACTGATCCCGACTTCTATTTATATTATAAATAAGAAGCGTAGAACATAACGTTAAAATACGTAAAATGTATATTACGTTGTTCGAATAAAAAATTACATTCTTAGTGAGGATTTAGCGATTGTGGGACATAATTAATATTGCTCTCTCTTGATACGTTTCATCGTCCCGAAAACATTTAAATATCCTACGACAAACTCGAATTGTAGCCTGTAGGTTAGGACGGTTAGGTCATCAAATAAAAAAAAACTATTCGAATAACGAACTGTATAATTATTTTATTTTTAACCAGCGGGAAGGAAATAATTCAGGTGTACAGTTTACGGAATGTATCATTTTAGGCGTAATGAGGATTGTTCGCCAATTGTCTGTTAAGTTAAAGGACGGAATTTCGTTAAAATAATAATAAAAATAAAGTAACTGATGTAAAAGCGATAATTTCAAATATCAGCTAAAAATTATACTTTTCTGGCATAAATTCAAACTCTTAATATTTTTCGCTTACTAAATTTATCAACGTCTAATTTTAATAATTTACTTTTCGTATCTTGTATTTTCGTAAAGATTTTAAAGTGGTCATAATGATTATTTCGTAGTTACTCGTTTCCGAATTCAATTAATTTGGAACTTTTTAAATATTAAAATAAATAAACATTTTGTATCCCAATTGTCGTCGTTATTTAATTCGCGTCAAAATATTAAATAAATATACTTTTTAAATTAAGAAAATATAAAAACATATTCGTGTATGTATGTAAAGGGTTTAGCGTAGGTAATGAATGTTTTGGTAATATATTTTAAAAATTATTTTTACCTACAAAGTAAGGATTTAGTCAAACTGAAGTTCAACCGAAATATTTCAAATTGTAATTAAAATGAAAAACGTATTCGGCGTTTGCTAACTCGGATTTCATTCATTTGAACTATTGAACGTGAAAATAAGAATTATATAAATACTATTTAATTTAAACGATAATGTACTATGGAATAACTTGTAGTTAGTAAAAAAATACTTAAAAAACACGTAATATATTTTTATTACGTATATACAACCATGTCATGTGGTAATTTAAATAGAATTAATCGACGAATGGATATTTGCAGAACGTTTAAATATTTATTACACGAGACACAAATCTAAATTCCAAAACGAATTAAACCTCCTCCCAAAAAAAAAATAAACGAAGACAATAAAACGTTTTAACGATAGAAATGTTAGGGAATATTACTAATTAATAAGTGTTTTTTCGTTAATTTGTTTATTTATGTTATTTTTTAGAACAATTATCTTCGGGTACAGGAGGATCGTGCAGTTATGTCGCTCACGAACAACTTAGCTACGCGTTTAGTGTATGGAGAATGGAAGGCGAATGGAACAATGTAAATCAAGAATAACGGTTGTTTGGTTGAACAATTTACATTCGAGGGATCATTGGGTAAGGGGGATATTTGTACATCGAAAAACATTGATACGTGCAACTTTATAAGCATTTCCTTTAACGAATATATTATACGTTTAATACATATTATATAATGAAAAATATGTGTAATTTTTATACTTTTAAATGTTAAGTAATTTTTTTTATCGATTTGTATTATTATTATTACTATTATTATTTGCGTGTATGTATATATATATATTCAGACCAGACGACCAATGTGTATAAATAAATATTTTTATTAAGTTTATGTTTCTTTATACGTGCGTGGACAATTTTTTTCTCGATTACTATAAAACTTCGTCGGTCTCCGATCGTCGGGTGGGAGGAGAGGCCGTTCACATGCCTTCGGATTAGTAATAGCGTCTAAAAATACATTCGCGTCTTACCATTCCCAGGGGCAGATCAATCGATTGCATTTCGCGAGAATGTGTACGCGTGTAGGCCGTAGATGAAATGCCAGAGACGCGGAGAGGGCAAAATATTAAACCGGACGTGACCGATGATGTTGACTTCCTGTCGGCCTTTTACGATTCCGGAAAACTCTAAATGTATCAACGCCGCGATATTTCTTGTAAATATATAAAACTCCTACCGACGTAAAAACGAGACGGAAAAAATTACTGTTATTATTGTTGATGTTGTCGCTGTTGTTGTTGCCGCCGTAAATTGGCTAGCGATACGGTAAATCGTTAGTCAAAAATAATTATACATTATGGACGATCGCGTTCGAAATGAAATTCGACAAAACGCTAAATCTACCAGCGATCCGACGAAATAAAGCCGCGTCGAGGAAAATATAATACGACGTACGACCGTACACAATACGGACGTGAAAGTAACCTATCCGATAGTTTACGATGTCGGGAAAAATCGGCGTTTTCGTAATTCTGAGCAGAAATTCTAAAAAGCCCACCAACAGTATAATCGTTTTGCGGTTGTGGAACGTTCGCGTTTTCGACGGCAATTGCTCCAAGCGTTCTCGCGAAACATAAAACTCCGTTGTAATAGTCGATCGTACGCGAGCGGAGAGTGACGTTACGTTTTTGCGGAATTGGTCTATTATTTTTGAAATCGGATATTCACGACGTACAATATTGCTCGTTAAAACGGTAAAGAGCTCGTTTGGATGTCTAGTATACACGCGCATGTTATCATATGCGTTATTATTGGTAACATACACCGCACTATCGAACATCGGCGTGGTGCTACCGAGTTAATTAAAAAAAAAAACCGGTGACGGACTGCGGAACGCTGCGCGTAAAAGGATAAGATATCGGGAGACCGTTAAAAACGGTGTCTGTCTCGTTGCGCGTATGCCTGTAGTTGGTATCGTTAAAACGCGCGCGAGCATAAACTTATTTAACGAGTTCGAAAACGAACCAACATTTATGTACATCCCCGCAAACTGAAAGCCGTATTTCGAACGTACACCGTGTACTACGTTCACGGTCGAATATTTTCGCGCGTGTACGTTAATCAGTTTTTCGATCGGTTGTGAATACTCGCGGTTTTGTTTATAGCCTAAGGTTACCGGGAGCGTTATTGCCCGTGTCGGTTAAAACAATGTTTTTCGAACGAAATACGTTCGGGAAACGCATTGTTTTCGTTTACAAATTTCGGAATATCCGATCGCGATTAATACGGATTTCTAATGGCGTGTGAAGGACGCGAAATAATTTTGAAATTCGAATACGTGGCGTAGCCAGGACGCTATCGTTATTTCGTTAATTATGGAAAAACGCGAGTTTTCGAGGTCTATGATTCCTACGAAATATTAAAACGTTTTTTACTCGATGATATTTCGTGTCGCTACGTTAAACAAC
>JAIPRN010004501.1:0-14678 GCA_025469175.1 Geopemphigus sp. TES_GeoC_2020
AAAAAAAAATATATATATATATATATATATATATATATAACAAGAATGTACGACGTAAATGAAAAAAACTGTATTTTTTCTCAAAATAAAAAATAAATTATTTATTTTCAACGTAGTACAATATACACGTCTATACATATTAATATCGTTACATAATAAAATGGGATGTACACGAATATATACATAATAATATTTCTTAATCAAATAATAATAAAAATAATGAAATAGAATAGAAGTTAACAATATTTAAAAAAAAAAATTTAAAAAAAATCGTGGTTAATTATCAAATATCATACAGTCTTCGTTCAAGTAGTGAAACAAAATGTTTTATTTTCCCCCTTCTGTTTTTATTTTTCATCGTCGAACCGGGGTCGGTGGTTATCGGTTTTACCCTGTTTACTATACTCGACCCGAATAATTAAAAACCTCGTGTAGTGGCGCAAAAATTCGTGAATTTATCATATTCGAATCAATTTATTTTTATTTTTTTTATAAAGCAAAACGCGTCTGATCAGGTTTTGAATTATGTTTCGATATATAGACGCAATAGTTCACACGTTCAACGGAGTTTACGTCGAAACTGAATTATTATTACTATTTGCCGGCCGCGAAGAAGGTGTGCGCGCGTCTGTACGTTATTTTTTTCTTTATTATTATTTATCTTATTTTTATTATCCTTGTTTTGTATATACGGTATTATTTTTAAAGAGAAAAATATAGTAGTTTTATATTGTCTTTCCAAATAAAAAGCCGAATCCATTTCAGATAACGCGGCGCGGCAGTATACTAAGTGGTAATCCGTGTACCGAATAAAAGAAATACGTATATATATTTTTTCGTTCTCTTTGTTTTCCTCTCTGTCTTTCGTACGATACGAAAGCGCTCTCGGACACGTCGGAATAATATAACAGAATAAACGCTCTAGGAGAGTGTAGTAATAAGGAAAGATATAATAAAATACACGAGAGTCTAGAACCGGTATTATATTATTATTACTATTATTATTATTATTATTATTACGATGTACGAAGAGAGAGAGAGAAAAAAACACCAACACCCACGGAGGTTTTTAATTATCCCGCATCATGTGTCATAAATTTAAAATAATATTTTATTATTATTGCCCTGCGTCACGTGAAAAATAAAAATGGAATAATTACGCGCGGCGCGCGTTAATGTCATTTCGATAGAAAATAGTCGAGGGTTTATTGATGGGTAAGGGGGCGAACAACAGTGATACGAAGACTAAATCAGTCTGGACCTCGAATCGAGGCTATAAATGTTATTATTATTATTATTATTATTATTATTATCGTTATTACTTGTTTTTTAAGATTTAACACGCACAATTTGATTGCTCAAAATTATAACTTTTTTTTGAAAAATTTTTTGAGCTGACTAGAAAAATGGCATTAGATTTTCAATGCAATTTATACAAACAACATTTTTTTTCCGATAATAATAATAATAATAATACTAATAACAATAATAATAATAATAATAATAATAACGTCGATATCAATAGTATAATCATATTTAAAAACCCGCTTTTCTTCGCGTTTACAATGTAAATGGCAAACACAGCCCGTCGTAGAATTACGAGTAAATTGGGAAAAAAAAATTAAAATACAAGAAAGTTTCAAAGGGAATTAACCGCAGTGTAGCGTTTACCAGCTAACGTACACTTAGGAACTCAACATTAATAGCTATATAAATAATACAAAGTCGTGCTTAAAACAACATATTATCACATATCGATGAGCACACGTACATATGCCTTGTTCAGCTTCTGTTTTATTCGATAAGAACAAAAAAACGAAAACGGAAACCTAACGAATAATACAAAATAATAATATAATAATAATAATTCCACGCGCCGTACGGTCCCGTAAGTCGTACGACGTCGGTGACACTGACCTGTTCGTGTGTGACCGTTACGTAACATATTTATACAAGATTTTTTACGAATTAAAAAACCGTCGTTAAACGAGATAAGCCTGTACGGTGTTCTGGTGGTGCTGCTGTTGTTGTTGTTGTTGTTGCTGCTGCTGGTGGTGATGTTTCGCGGACCTCCGACTATTGGTACGCTCGAACTGTTGCGGTATCATCCGGCTGGGTGACTGGTGCACCGACGGCGGTGGCGTGTCGATGGCCGAGTAAATGTGCTCGGCGGACGCCGGTCGGTCGTCGCAGCCTCCGCCGAGTTTCGGCGACGGCGTAGCAGTGGTAGCGGTCGAGTAGTTGGAGTCCTCGTGCCGGTGCTGCGGCCGGGGTAACGAACCGGGGCTATGGTGATGGTGCCGGTGGTGCGGCGGTGTCTTGTCCTGCGGCGACGGTTGTCTTCGGTGCGCCGGCACCGCCGGCGTCCTGGTGTCGATCGTGTAGTTGTTTATGTTGTTCCGGTAATTGCACACCTTGTGATGGTGATGGTTGTTGTTGTGGTGGTTGTTGCTGGGCATCAGGTACCTGAGCCGTTCCCAAAATCGTTTCTCGCCCCAACGCACCTTGGACGCTACTTTCAGATAGGGTCTGATCTCGGGATCAGCGTCCGCCTCCACTGCGATGCTGTTCTCCTCGATCAACACCAGCTTGTACACCTTGCCCTTAAGGGCCTCGTGCAACGCCGACCGGAACTCGTACCGGGACCATTCGGTCTGTATGAAGTTTCTGGACAGGACGACGATCACCCGGCGGCTGGCTTCCGCGGCCTCGATCACCACTGGCGACGAACCGGCGTGGTACATGGACGTGATCGGGAGATCCCTGTAGTGCAGGCACAGCTGATACGACGGGTTGCCATGCTCGAGTTCGGCGACCACCGACTGTAGGACGAACTCCTCGTCCTTGGGACTGTACAGCACATAACCGTCGTACAGTTTCTCGCGGTCCTCGTAGAAGTGCTTGTCGCCCGAGTGCTTGCGGCCGAACACCCGTATCCCGTACTTGGTGTACAGCCATACCTTGACGTTATCTCGTACGGCGAACAGCACTAGAGCCACGACGAACACGATCAACAGGAACGTGAGCAGCGGTACATAGCTGGACGTCATCATGTTGCGCAGAGCCCAGCCACCGGTGTAAAAGTCGCTGCACGCCGTGTCGTTGAAGTCGATCTCGCGTTTTCGTCCGGGATCCGACTCGTCCGGTACGCACGTCACGTCCGTCATGTCGATGATTTTCGGACCGTTCTCGTACACCCAGTTCCGGAACGGTTGCAGGAACTTGCAACGGCACGACCACGGGTTCTTTCCCAACGACAATTGCACCAAATACGGGTTGACGGACAACTGCCACACCGAAAACCCGGTTAACAGATTACCGTGCAACTTGAGCACCTCGAGGTTCCGAAGCGGCGCAAACGTCATGTTGTTCACGTATGACAAACGGTTGTTATGCAAGTGCAATTGCCTAAGCTGGTAGAGCTGCTCGAACTCGTAGCCCTTCAATTCCGCGAGCATATTGTCTTCTAGGTGAAGCACTTGGAGCGAGCTGAGCCGGTTGAACGTGTGATTCTGGAGCGATTCGATTTTCGAATTGTTCAGATACAGGTGCACCATGTTCTTTCGGCCGATGAATATGTGCCCCTGCAGCTGATTGAAATTATTGCCGTCCAAGTACACGTGCGTCGCGTCCATCGGTATTTTCGGCGGCACTTGGTTGTTCAGTTGGTACGAACAGTCGACGATATTCGTGCGCCACGTCTGGTCGTGGTAACATGTACAGTTGCTGGGGCACGTCATCTCGCAGTCGCACGCGTCGAATTCGCAACATTTGCACACGGTAAAACAGTGCGTCTCATATTTGCACAGAAATTGCGACGGCCCGGCCGACAGTAGGGGCACGACCTCCGAACCTCTGGGATCGGTCGTCTTGCACAACACGTTGTCGAGGTCCATCACCTTGGGATGTTGCCGGAGCTGCGTCATATTGTTGACGGTGGGCAACCAGTCCATGGAACAATCGCACTCGAATGGATTGCCGCCGATATAGAATTCCGGGAGCGAACGGTTGATGGGCACTACGCCCAACCGCAAGGAGTTCACGTCCAATCGAGTCAACTCGTTCGCGTACAAGTCCACGCGCACCAAATTTCTCTTTTTGAAAAACGTATTGGGCCTGATGTTGGACAGGAAATTGTTGTTGAGGAACAACACTTCTACGCTGTTCGGTATCGACCGGTCCGAGATCTCGGTGATGTGGTTATGGCTGGCGTCGATCGTGTTTATGTTCAACCGGTCCTTCAGATTGTAGTAATCTCCGAGTTCCTGCACGTAATTGTCGTGCAAGTCCAACCATTTGAGATTGGCCGGCACCATCGCGTAATCGAACCAAATCAAATTATTTTTAGACAAATTGATCCACTGTAAACTGGACAGCGATTCGAACACCCCGTTGACGTCGGTCAAATAATTGGCGTCTAACCGAATCGCTTGGATCTGTGTGTTTTGCGTGAACGTACCTCGCTCGATAGTATAGATTTTATTTTTCGACAAATTCAACACCTGCAGATTAGGAAGATTAGAAAACATTCCTACTGTTAGGTTTCCGATGAAATTGTCCACTAGTCTCAGACCGGTCAGTAGTTCCATGTTTTTAAACGAATTATTGTGGAACACGCTGATCTGATTTTCTCCCAGATCCAACGTTTTCAAGAACGACAATTCGTTTAACGCTGCGGGCACCTGTTGAATAGCGTTCGAGCTGAGGTCGAGTTCTTTGAGAGCTGAGCAGTTCTTAAATGCCTGATCGTCGATGGCCACCAACAAGTTGTTGTTGATGGTGAGCTTTGACAGCACATACAGGCCATTAAAGAGCCGCGATCCGATTGTGTGCAGCCGGTTTTCGGCCAAATTGAGCGTATGCAAGTTGTACAACGGCAAAAAAGCGTTCTCTTCGATACTACTTATGCTGTTGTTGCTCAAGTCCAAGATCTGCAGGAAGACGAGATCCTTAAAAAAATTCGATTTAATCCGGGTCAGTCCGTTTCGGGACAAGTCCAGGACGACTAATCGGAGAAGACCGACGAACGGGCCGTCGTCGATCTGATTGATCTTGTTGTTGCTCAAATTTATGATGACCATCTGTTCCAGCCGGTGGAAAAGTCCGCGGGGCAGTTCGTACAGTCCGTTGTTTTGCAAATACACTTCGCGCAAGTCGCGGTTTTTGGCGAATAAATTCTCGGGCAACGCCTCCAATTTGTTGTACGACGCGTTAAACACCTTAAGCGACGCCAATGTCGACAGGCTGTCGGTAGCGATTTCAGTGATACCGTTGTGCTGTATGCTAAGTGTCTGCAACCGTTTCATGGCGGATATCGCGGTCCGGGAGGGTATCGACTGTAAGTCGTTCCACGACAGGTTCAACACTTTGAGGTCGGTACCGCCGGGACAGTCGGGCCCGGAAAATCCGAGCGTGGTCAGGTCGTCGATGCTGTTGTGCGACACGTTGAGGTTTTGAATGTTCTTCAGGGCGCAAAACGCGTCGGCGGGCACGGTGTGCACGTTCGACCCGGACAAATCGAGAGACTGGAGCTCGACGAGCCGGTCCATGCTGCCCTGCGCCAGTTCCAGGCTTTTCGTGGCGCCCCATTCCAGATTGGCCGTGTGCACGGTGAGCTTCTTGAGGCCGGCCAGCCCGTCGAACGCGTCCGTGGGTATGTCCAGCAACTTGCACCGCATAAGCGCCAGTTCCTCGAGCTGGTGTAGCGGCCGGAACGCGCGCGGCGCCAGCGTGCTCTCCAGGAACAGCTTGTCGCTACAGTCGACTGTCAGCCGGACGGTGGCCTCGGGCTGCACGGACGAGAAGTTCGGGCTGTCCGCCGCTAGGATCCGGACCCGGCACTGTACCGAAGCCTTGGACGTGTCGTTGTTGTACGGCGACCACGTGCACTGTTCGGCGCCGCCATCGAGTTTGGCGACCGCCGCGGCGGCGCACAACGCGGCCACCAGTAGCAATTTCGCGTCGAAAAACATTTTTTAATTCGCGTTTGGAACGCGTCCGCGGGATTGACGGCCTCGGCAATTTAAAAACAAAAACAAAATTCAAAACGCGATATTATTCGTTTTCGAGAAAAAAATCGCGCCGCGCGTTCGTCAGATAACCGAACGGTTGGCGTACGACCCCGTCGGACGGGCGGTCCACATAATCGCAACCGGGGTAATTCGGCGTCAATTTCACGTTGACGAGGCGAACGGAACGGAAAAACGAATACGACGAAGAACGCACTCGCGCCGGGCGGCCACCGAACACTGCCGTGAATTATCGTAAAGTCGTCGAAAATAAAAAAGCAACTTAAAAAATAACCGAACCGAAAAAAAAAACTCGTAACACTTAAGGAACGTCCGCGCGCGCGAACACTTTCACATAATACCGACTCCTCGGGACCCGAACGATGGCAGCGCGGACGAACGAACTGTCGACAACGGATTCGCGGCGAAGACTGAAGCCGGACGAACGCGACGGGCACGGCCACACTGGCCCGTGTGCCGGGAGGTCCTCGTGTTGTGCCGGCCGACCGTCAGGAGGCAGCACGTTACGGGGAATCGTACGACCCTTTCCCCGGTCCGCCCGTGGGCACCCGGTTTCGGTTACTCTGTGATTATCCGCCGCCGCCGTCGCCGCCACCGCCGCACACCGTACGGTAGTCGGCGGGGGCCTTAACGTTTTTCTCCTCGTTCACCGCCGCCCGATCGTTATTATTATTATTATATCGTATTTTTCTGACACATTAAACGCGTACTTACGATATCGGGCAAAATTTTGTTTTTTCGTATTTTTAATAATTTTTTTTTCGTTTTTGTTTCCTCGTCGGATATCAACCGGTGTATTAATACCCGACAATGCCCTTTAAAATGTATATATTTAAGTAGGACTGCGATACTTCTCCGACAACTACGTCCGTCGTTGGGCGCAAATATAAGACAAGACTGAGAGAGTTCGTATTTTTTTATAACTCGCCAAAATTAAATTAATCAAACATTTTTTGACAGAGTTAAAAGCTTCGGTTAATCAAAAATTTAAGAATACCGATCAAGTTTACGAAATACCCTATTAACTCGAGCCCGTCGTTGTAAATCGCGTCCGTTTCGTTTCTTTTCTGGATCGTTTATTTCGACAAATATATTTTACAACAATTTATACGAAGGTTGTGAAATGTCCGTTTCGAACGTGTTTGCGTAAATTATGTTGACTAATAATTCTGCAGCAATGACAATTCAAAATTAAACGTATTGGCCCGGATAAAAATAATACGTTAAGTTGACGTTAATGCGAAGGAAACGATGTCGAATTCAAACTAGTTAATATTAAACAAATTGAAATCCGTTAAGTTCAAATTTTAAATTATTTTCACCTTATTAACTCGTTAATGACCAATCTTGATATTAGGCGTATTCTTATTTTATTTGTTCGTTTCCAGTGTACGCTACGAAATAATATTCGTAGATTTATTGTCCAAGTAAACGATATCCTTACTGTCGTCTACACATCCTTCAGATTATTAAGTGTATGGTCGTACGTATCAAGTAGGTAAGGTGGGCTTTCGGTCAATCTAAACGGCCAATATTATGTTTATATTTATGCACTCCGCGGGTACATAATTCCTATAGGCTTATCATCCAAACGTAAAATTTTTATACGAATATAGGTTAATTAAACAACTCAGTTTTCTTTTTTTTTTCAATCCAGTCTTCGACATTCGTATTATCTTCAGTTCCTGTCTGCTCGACATATCGTTATTGTTGTTCGTGTGCGTTAATATCAAATCGTACACGATTGGAATTGAAAAATGTTCACGGGCGTAATTATGAAACAATAGTTTACGATTAGAAAAATTATTTTGAAATGGTTTTGGCTGTACCAGCTAATTTGTCTAAGTTGTTGTACACAAAATACGTTCCTTACATTTTAATGACATCAAATTCGTCGGTTCATCATTCTCACTATATTATTATTATTAAAAATATATAGTTCACGAATAGTTTTCATAGTTGATGAACATTTTTTGAATATTCTTCACTACGCACAAATCCAGTGTTAGTAAAAACATGTTTAGAATTGTTTTGTCGGTATGAATTTGGAATTAAAAACTATTTACCTAATGACTATAAGTAAACATTATTACAAATCGGATATAAAACGAACTTTTTAAGAAAATTTAAATAAATAATTTATATTTATGCGGATTTTCCAAACTGAAACTTTGAAAGATCTTTATCGATATTAATTTTTTAACCGTTACAAATCACGAAACGGTAATAATTTAATAAAATGTGGATTTCCGTAAAATGTAGCTTTTGTAATTTTCTTAGTACATACAGCGCCATCTATCGGATTATTGGATATTTAACGTTTATTAAATATCAGAAATATAAGGTTTTCGAATATTTCATTTTTTGTACGCATTACGATGATTAAAACTAATTTTTACGATATCTATATCTGAGTAAATTGTAAATACTTTTTCGAAAATCGTTTTAATTACGTCAAAAAAACGCGTTAAACGTAAATTATATATTTATTAAATTCAAGACAATAACGTACAAAATTAAGTTATTCGAATTTTCAAAAATAACTTTTAAAAAATATATTAGTTTATAATGAACAGAAAATAGAACAAAATATTCTATTTAAGATCTCTATACAATTTATATAAATTGATAAATCGAACCGATGAAAATGTATATAATAATATTTACACGACCTCATAAGTTCGCAATATTTTTATTTTTGGACTATATATAACGTATTGTTTTCTTTTCAACCATATTATGTTAAATAATATACAAATAATTTGGGTCATTCAATCGAAAAAAATGCAAACCCCTAATTTTGCCGAATTTTATTAAGTGTCAGTTGAGAATTTACGCTATACATAATATTCTTGAACGGCTTTAAAGCGTAAAATAAACTATTTTTTGAATTTCATAATATATTTAGTATAATTATTGAATGTAAAAGCTGCGACAATTATGAGTAGGAAGTAATAAATCATTTTTGTTTAAATACGTTATTCAAGATTTAAAATTCATTCTAACAATATAAACGAATATATAGATGTATATCTAAAAATATATACGAATATAATAAAAAGACTACGTCAATTTTTCACGTTCGTTTCAGAAAATCCGATTTAGATAAAAATTCGTATTTTTTTTGTGTAGGTTTATGAGAAACAAATTACGTCATTTTATTTTAATTTACTTCGAGTACACTCGGTTCCAAATCGAACGTGTAAGAATAATAATAATAATAAAATTATATCCGGCGTAAATTTTTGTTATGCAAGAAATAGTTACGTGTATATTATAATTTTATTTATTGCGCGTTTGAAAACGTATCTTTAAAATCGATTTACAAACCAGTAGTCGGTATCTGTAGATAATCATTTATTTCTTTAAAGAAAAAACATACGCGTACATTTTTAAACGTTTTCTCGTAAATCCAACGCTAATAGCGTTTACCACCTACGAGTCCACCGATATTCTGTTGCGTAGGTGACGACAGTCCCGTACGGAATTCACGTATAACTTTCCGTTCGGTGTACCGGACAAAATATATGTCCATAATTATTAAATTACCGCGCTAATAATTTGTAGAATACGTTATGTTCAATACCGACGAACGATTTATCATGTCATTCGGAACGCCTCGCTGCAGCGAGTGCGCGGTGTCGCTAACGGGAATCTTTACTACACCATAGCCGTTTGAAGTTCGATGTGTAATTTTTCAGATACTTCGGGAAACGTACGACTCTCGTTAAACGTATTAATATAGGAATATAAACAAAAACTATTTTACGAAACGCTCACGGAAACGTCCATAAATTATTCTACCGATAAATTTGTATATTTACCCGTCGTTCGATATGTATTAAAGTAATTAATATTATGTTAAACGCGTCACGTCGCCCTTTCTTGATTTTATGATTTTTTTCAACCGTTTCGGGGCAGGTATATTCGATTTCTAGAAAAATAATAATAAATAAAAACACTCGAAAGAAAAGCAATATATTTGAAATGTCGACAATAAATGATTGTTCAATTTCTATATATATATATTATTATTTAGTGTTATTATATATATAGAGAGAGAAAGACTTTATATATATGATGGGTGAAAGAATTTTCGGGGTGTATCTCTCTGGCGTTGGGTTAAAATGATTTATATATTATGTTTTGTGGTAAAACTGAGCGGCCAGAACGATTTTGGCCGTATACCGTTAACGGCTGCACATTACTGCAGGGCTCGTACGCGTATTGTGCGTGTGTATATATATATATTGCGTGTGGTACGGGCCGAAAGCGTACCGTATACACACAATGAAAACATTGGAAATCGAAAAGGACGGGTTCGTTTTTATATTATTATTATTATTACTATTATATGGATTTTTTTCCGGTCGATCGAACCACAGGGATAGTTTTGATAAATACCGATCGAGAACTCATACACCGTACGAGCAGTGTATATTGTGCGTAGGTATAGTTTAGGGTTGGTACGCACGCGTACTGTGTATGCTCTAATATACACTAAATATACGTATATATTAACGTATAGGTAAGTAGAGGTACGATTGCCGGTCGTTATTTTATTGTTGTCGGGAGAATTGAAAGTCGAAAATTAAAAACGTTTTACGAGACCGGGCGGTGAAAAGGAATTTTACGTACGAAATGTTTTTCGAAAATAGGGGTCATCGTCGCGCGAACGAGAGAGCCTGCGGTTTTATCCGCGTCGACCGTGTCACATGCGGCGGTGGCGGTGGCGACGGCGGCGGCTATCTGGTCCGAAATCTTTACAATCGTTTAAAAACCTCATCTAACATGCGTGTGCGTACAGTGAAACATCGTCGTTGTGTTGGGGCCGCCTGTGGTGGACAGGGAGTGGTTGGGAAGGACAGGGGGAATGGATAGGTAAAGAAGAATGTTCGCGAGGAGGGGAACGAGTTTTTGTGGCCGCCGGCTAATGAAGTCTATAAAGACGAGCTGGTGTGCGGAGATGGACACGCGGAGAGAGTAGTTTTCGACTACAGCGAGTCGTGTGTCTTGTGTTCCGCCGCCGCCGCCGCCGCCACGATGGAATTACAAGGCAACTGCGTAATAATATAATATTTATGTCCGTGCGTGCGTATGTGTGTTACTGTATCCTATATACAGGTACGTGGGAGGAGACCAAAGTGCCGGTGGTATAGCGTATATTATATGCCTGGTAGTATATGGTAGTAGTGGTGGTGGTGGGGCGATGGGCGCGCGGGAAGAGAGTTTAAGTGTGTGCGCGTGTGTATATGAGGGAGAGAGGGAGAGAGAGAGTGAGAGAAAAGCAGCATCTATCTACGTGGACCCCTTTTGAACCCGGGCGCGATAAATCTGAAGATGTGATCCTGTCGAACCTTTGCCCATAAATCATATATTGTACGCGCGTCTCGTCGGAATACTAGCGCGCGCCGGACACGACTAATTTATATACGTATATATTTACTTATAACTACGAGTACGTATATACAAATATATATATATACACGGTGGTGTATATACAGTGGTCGTCTCCGAGTACGCGCACGCGCGCGTTCGCGTAAATATTTCTTACGGTCGCCGAACAATCGCGGGACTTTTGCGCGCGTCCGTCGAAACGACACGGCGCTTTGGTCGATCGCCGGCCCCGGGTAATCTCCACGCAAAGTCGGCGTACTTGTTCGTCGTATGAAACGGCGAAGTATAATTTGACTGTTTTTCAAGCGCACGCCTACCCCTCGTATTATATTCATACGTGTCGTTACTATCCGCGTAGACGGAACGTGTATATAATACACGATTACACACACACACACACACACACACACACACATATATATATATATACACAAACGATTGTACGTTATTAGGTATATTATAGGTAATATTACTAACTACGTAATCAACCGTCACCGTCGCCGTTCGGGGCAGTACTTTCCGTACACCCGCTCCGGGGAACTATGGGCGTTTTTTTTCTCAAAACGTGAATATCGAAAATCTTTTGTCGGGCCGTTTATTGTCCGTACACTACACATTTATAACGCCACAACAAAACCGACACGAGCGCGCTTTGGTTTTGCGTTTTTCGGGCCAACAACTCTTCAAACGTAGTAATGTAGGACAACAGAGCGACTGTCCACCGAAATTACCGCCCGTAAACGGTTCGAGCAAATACCAACTACTTACAAGTGGACGTTGGAACGTCAACGACCGAACGACAAACAACGGCGGTTCGTTCGTTAGCGTTCGGTGTGTCTAATTACCGCTGGAAATGTACGAGCCGGGCGCGTCTCAACCGTTCTAGTTAACGCCGTTTTCGTTCGGTTTTTTTAATTATACAAATATTGTATTCACCGTAATCGAAGATCGTGCATGTCACCGTACAATATGTCCGTTACACGTTATTACGTTCGTTTCGAAAAAATTCAATTTTCCCCGAGCGACTCAAATATTTAACTACATGTTCGCACCGAACATTCGGAACCGAAAAACGATATAATCCCGTCCAGGGACGGGTGTAAATAAAAGATATACGCGATTGTGTGAATTCAATTTCGTCGAACAACGGAGATGTGGTTTTTTTTAGAAAAAAGAACACGTTAATTTCAAACACGACGCGGTGTAAGCCAGATCGCGTTTTTTAATCGAACACCGACCGTAATAGTACGATATTATTATTACGCGTCCGATACCTGTAAATGATAATATTAGTACATTCACGTTTTATAATATCCTCAAATAACAGGGCAGGTCACATCGTGTAATTCGTTTGAATTAATTCGGTCCGCACGTCGCCCGTGTATAATTAGGAAGAAATAATCGTTATCGTACGCGCGTTATTCTGGTCGGCCGTGGCGTCTCGTCATTAGTGCGCACTTTGTGACTTCACTCGTATACCCGATCGCGGACTTGGTGTGTTCGGTATAGTAACGCGCCTCTTAATGCAACTGACGTCCTCCGTTGAAACAATACCGTAACAATAAAACGAACGAAAAATCAACTGATTCGAAGTGTTTGTATAATTGTTCATAATAACGGTCGTACACGGTTTGTGTTATCGTCGTTGTCGTCTTAAGTTGACCGCTAGTCGTACGATCGGTGTGTATATGTGTTTATACGTGTACGACATTCTATAAGGTATCATCTGCAGGAAGTCTGCGCAAGATCGTCGTAAGATACCGGGTTATCGGGCGGCTAGATAAACGTATAATATATAGATGAGATATAGCGAGAGACAGAGGGAGAGAACTTAACCTACAAGCAGCGGCGTATTAAGTCCGTGTGTACACCGTAGTATGTGGTGCTGATGATGAAAAATTACTCTTTCTAATGGTCCCACTTGTTACGATCTGCGTGTGTGTGTGTGTGTGTGTGTACTGTGGTCACGGTCAAAAAACGTGTGTTGGAGAATGTGTTCGACCGAGTGTTTCCGTATACAAATGGCCGGTCGACACTGACTCGGTGCGCTATACACACACACATACCTAATCGAACGAGACACGACGACCATTATACATTAATCGTACGCGAATCCGAAGACTGTTCGCAACACGTTTGTGTAGTATCGCCACCTACACCGCGGGTCGAGATTAATTTCGTCGTGTTTCCGTGGACGTTCCCGACAACAGGCTCGGAGAAAATAATTATCTTATTACAGCGCGCCGAAAAAGGACTTCGTCTAAACGTTATTCCAGTTTTCGCCCAAATTCTTTATTTCGCCGGTGGTCCTCTATTCGATTCGGCATTCGCCAACATCGACTAAACTAGTTTACATTCGCGTTGTACCCGTGTACCTGACTTTTTACGGTTAATTACCGTCATTTAATCCGCTTTAGTTATCCCACGCCAGAAACAATTATCGAATTCCGAAATACGGTCAACACGATCTCTAGTTTGATATAATTTATTATTCGCGTTGACGACGCTATTTACTTATTATCCCGAAAGTCCGTTTTCGATCGAATAGATCATTTTGATTATGACGGAATACAATATCGGTTCTGGACGTTTTTATTCTCGACGTTTTAAATAATATTCTACCACACTAATATATCGGTTTACTACATAGGAAAATATTACTATAACAAGCTGATATTTGTTCGTACGTTATTGAAGAAACGGTGTTAAATAATAAATCTTACGAAATTTTCGTTAAGGCAAACTTACTGTTTTCATACTTCGCCCGTAATATTAAAAATTCACGACCAAATGCGTGCTTTTATATAATAAAAACACAATGTCATTTTTTTTAACCTAGTCCGAGTCAAACTTAACTAGTTGATATATATGTTTTCGTTAACTATTAACCGTGGACCATGTTGTAAATGTAATTGAACTTATTTTGAGGTCAATTATTTTCATTAAGCTTGTCTGTCGTCGCTGTGCACGCTTTAATTCCCAAATGGAACCATGTGAAACGTACGTTTTGCGCGATATCGACGCAGAGACTACTTGCGTAATTTGTACGATAAATAACGAGACGCGTTACCACAAGAGACAATAAAGTCGGGTCGACAACTCAACGAAACCGCGGGAACTCTGTCTCTTGTATCTTCTCCCCTCAGTACCATCACACACACACACACACACACACACACACACACACACACACACACACACGCACCGCAGGAGGAAATGACTCACCACCACTAATATTTATGGGAATCGAAC
>JAIPRN010004503.1:0-14670 GCA_025469175.1 Geopemphigus sp. TES_GeoC_2020
CGGAATATTTTGGCGATTTCCATCTGCCAAATAGAGGGAAATTAGTAGCACGATTACGGGAGATTTGAGGGTTTTTTCAGAAAAATCAGACATTTTATTATAATCAGACGTAGAGGGTTGACGTAAACAAATTAGTCTATCTTTG
Organism: Geopemphigus sp. TES_GeoC_2020; assembly: GCA_025469175.1. Taxonomy (NCBI): domain Eukaryota; kingdom Metazoa; phylum Arthropoda; class Insecta; order Hemiptera; family Aphididae; genus Geopemphigus; species Geopemphigus sp. TES_GeoC_2020. Next base: position 146 of record JAIPRN010004503.1, read on the forward strand.
AATCCGCGTTTTGATTTTATTTAGGTCGGGAAATATTCGGACATGTTTGCGCGTGCATTCTACGGTGGCGCGTTATTTCTCCCTCGCATTGGAAACGTACGCGATGAAAGAAACGACAGCGCGACCGCCGCGTTGTTCTCGTCGCTATCACTGGTGGTGGTCGGCTGATGGACGGGAATGAAGTGTCGTTCGGAATCTTGCGCTACATGCGCCCCACGTCCTCCTCGCCTATACCGCGCGGACTCGTTACCCCAAATTAAATCGTACCAGAAGTCGAATCGTGTTTCGCGCCACACAATAATGTACACCGAACGAACGGCTACCGTCCTACGGCGACGGCTATAATGCGCGATCGTGCTCGTTTTCGAAGTAAGTTCTTCAACGTCGCGGTATTCTACGGACATTTGACTACGGAAAGGTATCGAATAGTTAAATCCGATTCGTCACCAACGGGCCAGTATCTCTTTGGACAGTATATACACACGTCTCGAAAAGTACTCGAGTGGGTAGGTGCCATTAGTTGGGGAATACGTAATTACGTTCGATTTTTTCCGTTATTTTCGTCGTTTGGCCGATAAACGCGACGCAAATGCGTCCTAAAAATAAGGCGGTAACGATAGCGACGTCGTTCACGTCGAAATTCGATTTCAAATCAATCGCAAAAAACGACCATTTTCGAGTAAACTTCACTCGGTGCCCCGGTTAGGCGTGTTTTGGATTCATTTATATGATCAACCCAACACGCCGATCTTTCTACAATCTGCGCTGGTGAAACTTTACGCGCGAGTGTGTAACGTAAAGTGATAAATTCGCGATAACGCTTGGCAATAATTGTGCGTCAGTTTCGAAAAAAAATTTTTAAAAACAATACGTACATTTTTTCCTATTACAATTCTAAAATTACCCATACAATTTGTCAACGTCCGGGTGACTGCTGAATAATTTGTTTAACTTGTTGAGTTTCCGAATAAAAAATAAGAGTTAAATTTATTTTTTAATAAACGACGTCGAAAGTCGAATTGCGCTAAAGAAAAAAACAAATAACTCGACATTATTTATCAAATTAACGTGGAAAATTCGAAAACCTTTATAATACTTTTTCCATTATTCGAATAATTAATATTCCAAATATTTTTTTAGTGAATTATCCGAATACGTAATCCAAATACGTTTCTCTTTATTTTAATACTTTTTGAATGAAGTTTTATATAAGATTGCTTAAATTCGTACAAGGTTTACGTAACCGTAACGCGTTTAGTTTAAAAACGTAAAAAGCGCGTCGACTTATTGAATTAAAAGCAACGTAAATGTTTAAGTCTTCCAATTTATATTACCTATTCTTTTTTATTTTTTAGTTCAAAGAACGTTTCAGTTGTTTTTAAGATACGGTAGAATTTTGCACTAAAAACAATAATATAAATAATTATAATTATACAATCACAGACACTACGAAAATAGCAAGTATGAAAAATTTCGGGTTAAGCTTTAAGTTTTAATCAGCTGCAGATACTTCGATATTCAAAATATATATCCATTAGGTGTACAATCAATTATTTATTTGTATATCCATATGTCATCAACATAATTCACCAATTATTTATCATTAACTTACGCGCCTGCTTAAAATGCTAATGCTATTCCTTCCTCGTTTCTGCATAACACAGAAATTTCTTCAAGAATTATTGTAGCGCTTTGCATAATACGATACTGCCTGCACAAATTGTAAACCAAGAGGTTCGTCTCATTTTTGGACAATATACCTATGTCGGTAAAATATTTTGTAACGTTGTTTACTTTTTCCTAATTTCTGAGAATGGCAATTTTTCTATACGAAAAAGTATTCTCAAATAAACTTAAAAAAAAAAAACTATAAAAATCTATACATTCGTGGGTTAATTTAGAAACACGTTATTGCAAAAACAATAGGTCTTCGTGTAGCGTAAAATTTATAGTAATAATTGGCGACGAAAATACCGTATACCGTCTTCACAACAAAATACATTTTTCATAAAAATGACCTCTTCGTTTGACGCAAATTTGGTTACGTCAGTGATCTGATTTAATTTTAAAAAATTTTGGCGGATCTTATTAACGTCGGTCCCAAGCGTTATTTCTATATTTCTAGTAATTCTATTAGAAATTTTCGTTAAATTTTTTTTAATAATTGTTCATTTTAATTGGCGAATAGTCAAATAAAAATGTTCAATACGAAAAATGCGTTCTTATCGATAGAAAAAAACAAAACTCGTAGACAAACGCCAATTGACAAATTTTTTTTTTCAAGAAAATTTTTAAAAAAATTGTTTTTTTCCTCTTTTTATTTAATCGTCGGAAGCGCCCAAATGCTAGTCAACCGTGAATGTATTTCTGATAAAAAACTCGTTCTTAATCCTCCGTTAGGAGGTATCGCACATGCTCGTAAATACGATGTGAGCTCGCAGTAACGGCAACCGTGTCCGTCAAATAGAAATACGTAATATTTTTTATATTATTTTCGGTTCGGGAATCGTTTTTTTTTTATTTGGTCGATTTGTTTATCGATCTGTGTATCGGTTTCGCACAACCAATGGTTTGGGGTCCGATTAGGGAAATCGTAACCTAACGCAGTCGCGCTTTTCCGAAAACGGCTCGACAGTGTCCGTGCGTGTCATGTGTCACGCGATGTCCGAATATTGGGGAAACCCGTGTGGCGGATAGGATTTTGTACAATACAACCGTATCGGAACAATTGACCTATCCGTGACTTAAGGTGGCAACACGTACGCGGCGTAACGTTTTAATAATGTATGTGCTGCAACGTAAAATGCATATAGAAAAAAAGGAACAGTGATTCTGATGTCGAGCCTTGGTCGGGGGATTGTACCCTCGGGAGTTAAACTTTATGTATATATATATATATAGGGCGTGAAGTTAAAAACCAAATGGTTTTAACCCGCCGAGTATCTCAAGTTCCATTTTTTCCTACGATTTTTCTATTGTTTTTATTTTTATTTTACAAATCGTACTAACCGAAAAACTCGAAATGTCCTATAAATATATATATATTGAAGTGTTGGGGTTTTAAATTGTATGGACAGATATTTGTAATCGAAATCCCGCAGGATTTGGAAACGGATATTGAAATGAAAATTTGTTTTGTTTCAAATATATACACGTATATTATTCGTGTTTTATACGATTGTTTATTTTGATATTCGATACCACGTAGTCCACGTATTTTAAATTTTACTGTTTTTTTGAACAATTTTTTGTTTTTCGTTTCGGTACATACGTAAGTGTAGTGAATGTGAAAACACAATCGATTATGTTTATGTTTATCCAAACATTATGGCCTTTCTGTTTTTTGGGGATATGTACTGAAACATTTTCCGATAATTATTTATGATTATCACGAACGAATATTTTGACGTATGTATACTTAAATATCGGAAAAAATAAAGCGACTTCGTTGTCCAATTTTTGAAAAAAAAAACCCTCCTGTTTCATTAACTAGTACAAATAATTCGAATTCGTCATGAGCGGTGCTTAGTATTTTCGTGAAAGAAAAAATTACACGTTTTTCGAACGTAATACCGATAAGTAATCAAGACGTAGTGACTAAATATGTAAAGTATGAACAAATTGTGCATTGTTGGAGAGTGCACTATATAAACGTAAGATAACAACGCCTACAAACTATTGACGAAAAATAAAAATAATACGTAAAACGTATTATAAATTGGTTATTTATAACTTAAAGAAAACAAATTCTCGTACAGAGGAATTTGTTTTGGACATTTTGCGAATAAACGTTTTCGGAATCGTCGGATATAACTCGAAGATGTCGACAACGACGTATTCGAATGCTGTCCGCAATCTCGAGCGAAGTTCGTTATCGACACGGCCACTAATCACCACTAACTGGCCAGAGTTGTTTGAAAAACAGAACTTTCACGGTGTTCGGTCGGCGGATAGGCTACGTTTAGGCCATGAAACGCGATTACGTAGCGTTTTTCGTTTTGGACCATCCAAATTGACATTGGCCGTAACGCACGAACCCAATAAATTGTCGTACGGCCCGACGATGACGAAATCGCGTACCAAAAAAAAAAAAAAAAAAACGAAACAAACGAATCCGACCGCAGAAGAATTTCGAGTCGGAGGGGGAAACGCGCGTCGCCGCCGCCACCGATCAAATCGTGGCAACGATGGATATTCCATCGGCCGGCGGTATTTTCAAATAACGAGGCGAATAATACACGACCCCGAGTCCTCGTACATGCATACAGTTACCTGCATATATATATATATGTATGTGTGTGTGTGTGTGTGTGTGTGTACGTGCGTGCGTGTTATTATACGGGAGGAGAATATACGGATTTTTTCGAAAGTACGCGCAGTGTCTCTAATACACAACAACAAAGAAACTCTCCCGACCGTCGTCGTCGTCGTCGTCGTACGTCGTACAACAATTTCGCATTTGCATAGCCCGTCGATTTATGAATACCCGTCGCCGCCACTGCCGCCGCCGCCGCCACCGACGTCTCTTTAGACAGAAATACGTAAAAAAAAATAAATAAATAAAACGAAAACAAAATAAACGCGTACACATAATATAATAAGTATAATGCGTCGTACGAATATATATATATATATATATATACACCGGCCCGTACATAAAATATACCTTTTAAACGCGTAGTTTTTTCTTTTTATATTTAAACGAATAATAATATCCGGAAAAAAATTTGAAACAAACGTACACGATATATAATAATACAAGTTGCGTGTACACAGATGGGTCGTATAATATACAGTCCGGCGGCGGAGAGTGACGGACTCGAAACTGTCTCCGACGTGACGTTGCGGCGGCAGCGGCGGCAGAAGCACCGCGGACAAACGCGAAACAGTCACGTCACGGCCAGGCAGCTCTCCTCCGTTCCGCGACATCGTCTCGTCGTCTCCTACGACGACTTTCCCGTCTATCCGCTGCCCATTATACCGCGAGTTTATTACCAGTCCGTCGGCGGCGCGTCACGTCCGTACACAATAACGTACTCGGAAATTAATTTTTTCCTACGAGTCCGATGGTACTCTTCGTCCTTCGATCCTTCCGATCCGTGTTTGACACAACCGGTGCAATTGGTCCGACGAAACGTCGATATTTTTTAGATCGACGACAACGTTCCGAATTTCCGGCACATTATTCGTTCTTACCGAATTATATTACGTCCTCAGAAAACGTACGACTACGGTTTCCGATACATTTCGCGAAAACCATTTCGGTCGCGCTTTAATCGTTGTCGAAAAAAATAACGTCGCCGATCGTTGAAAATTCGAAATACTGTTGAAGAAAGTGTACATGTACTCGGAAAACACTCCGTGTTCGATTAATGTCGAACAATTCGATTAGTTTAACCACAGAATAGGTTAATCAGAATGGACACTGATAATTAATTATGTGAGACGTATAGGTAAATCTGATAAACGAATTCGCCATCTTTCTGGAGGAAAATTAGTATGACCATACCCAAGAAAAAAAAATGTTTTTGTAAATAAGTAAATTATTCATATATCAATTTTTGATTTTATAATTCGCTTATTCTAATAAGTATCACAAAATAGAATAAATTTAAAAGGTTGACCGTTAAAATGTAAAAACATAGAATAGATAACCGATAAATGTCAAAATAATATTATCACAGAATGTTATCGATAACATTTAAGAGTGTCCAGAGCCTGGTTTAACTATGTCATTGGTGATCGACACGTCCGATTAAATGGGACCGGCGAAGAGTTCCGAAAACTAAGAGCCAATGGTCGGGGACGCGTGACGATAATGCTAATTCCGCGCGTTTATAATCCGACTTGTTCGATTTTCCCTAATGTTTTCCGTGACAAGAGAATACGAAAACGTGTTTTGCGAAACGCCCGTGTTTGCGCGTCGTACTTCGTTATCACGCATACGTAACCGACGCTTGTACGCGAAAATCGTTTTCCCAAACACTGTCCGGTCGTACGTTATTAAATTCGACGACGCTACGCCTCTATGTATATTTATACGTACGTGATGGCCGTCACCGGTTGCCAGAGATTCCCCGACACCGATAATAACGAGACGCGCGCGCAAATTCGTTTTGCTCGGCGCGTGTAACGAATATACACTTGCGGTGTAATACGTACGAAATACGTGTTCGACGAACCGAAAAATTAAAACGCTCGCGCGTTGTGCGCTTTGCGTTTCGTCCAAAAACCGCGTGAATGTTCATTAACTCGAACGGCCCGAATGTACAGCGGCGACACTACGTAACGACGCGTCTCTATATACTATGCGTACACGCTCATACACGAACGTAATTTCGGTTTGTTTTCGCGTTTATCCGTCGCCGACGCTACGGTGATCATCTGTTTAGCGACACGGTGCGCCGGATACGAATATCGTTACTTTCGAAGCGTTCGTCCGGAGCAATCGCCGTAATCGCCCGCGCGAATAATAGTCGCCCGCCGATCATTGTTCGTTAATTAATTATCATTACGACGAATACTGGTATCAATATAATGGAATGGTATCGAATAATGGAACCCGTACACCCGAGTTCGTGTTACGTTTGGAACGCGTGTAAAATATTAAAAAAGCTAAAATGTTCGTGTCGATAACCGATCGACTTTTTCGACGTTTTCCGGTTACCTTTTATTCGAAAATACTACTGAAAAACCAGATCGAATAAAACTGGCGTTAATTAGATAGCTATCGGAACTAGTTCGACATAAAAAATGGTCCGTAGAAAAATGTTTTTGTTAAAATGTCGTCGATTTAAAAACGATATGTTCTTCGGTAACTTCAATAAAATTTATACGATCACCACTAAATAGTTTCAAAAAAATTCTTCTTGTTTACCGGCTTCTACTGAAATGTACGATACGTTAATAGAAATTAGAAAATATAAAAGATATCTTGCACTTTATATATATTTAATCCTGACTTCATTATATTTAGTACAATGTATTTTAAAATATATTCCCGAAAGCGTATCCATTTATATTAGTGACTTTACTTCTGAACATCAATAAACTTCGATGTGACACTTTTCAGTTTTTACGATTACCGGGCGAGTCGGAATTTTCCGAACCTATTTATTAAATCTTCATCGAGAGTTAACTGTCACAAAACTAAATATTCAAACGGGAATAAGAAGGTCTCGTGGCGGTGGCAATAGGCGTGTTTTTAACGAGTTCTATTTTCGAACCGTTAATTTTCATATAATTTCGTTGAAAGTATATATAGAGTGGAAGATTGTTTCCGTGTGCGAGGCAGCCGGCAGGCGCGGCGTAACAAATGTTAATGGAACGATTATTCGTAAATCATTGATTTGACATAATATAGAGTGATAAAAAAAGTGGTTTGAATTCTAGTTTATTGAAACAAAAACAAAACTACAATCGAACCCGTTGTAGGGATAAGGAATATTGTTGGGCAACTTTAGCCAAAACACGAAGTACACAAATATATACATATTTACACACACACACACACACACACATACACACATACATATATATATACATAAGTGGTTGTACATTATACATAAGAATAAACCAACTTATTATCGAGTCATATCGAACGTAAATTAGTGATAAAAATGATAGAAACTCGCGGTCAATGTCGGTAATTATTGATAATAAATACTTGGGTCGATTTCGTATTTATCGAAAAAAATGAAAATGTAACGATTATTTGGAAACATTTTCAGCGTTTTATCGAAATGTTTCGTGTTTCGATCTATTGAAAATTGAACACCGACTACAAAAACCAACGAATACTCGGTGAAATACTATATCACAGTATCTTCGTCTTCGCTTTCCGTTCAAAACTCTACGGGGTAGGCCGCCATTGCGTCTAATATTCGATCTTTCACTAACGACAACTATTTTCGTATAACTGTCGAATCCCAAATGAACATTTTCGGTTTTATTTTGTACAATAACAACGGAAACGCAAAAAGACAAATAGAAGACATTAGGGGAAATAAGGCTAGAAAAAAAGGTTGGAACTATTTGGTGTATACGATTCGATCGTGGTCGCTAAAAAAATAGCCTGCCTCGCGTTAGGTAACGCGGACGTAAGAAAGACACGATTGTCACTACAATTTCACTAGCCTGTATATATATAAGTATACGTTTATGACTAACAGAAACGAGACTAACTATTGACGTAAGCCCGCATGTTTCGGAAAACTTGGGGAGGTGCAGAGTTATTCTCGGGTACATTTATCGAGTTGACGAGTACGCGTCATTCAAAAACGCGACCGGTGTTATGACTGGAACGTGATTGCGACTCGAGAACGAATATTACGATATAAAAACCGGCGGGATAGCGATCGCCGCCTTACGACGACGATATATATATATATACATATATTTCACAACTCGTCCGATTCCACAATAACCATTGGCGACGTCCACCCTCCCTTCTGGCCTCTTATTGTTATCGCGTTTCGGTGAACCGAACTACAACACACTTAGTGTTGAAGACACATACACATACACACACACACACACATATATACACGTAGTCGTTACGAAACAACCGAATAATTAAATACGATCGTGTACGTGCAATAGGGTCGACGATACCATAATCCCGAAACTGGAAACCTGTACACGCGAGATGGACAGCGGTGTATGACGAACTACGCGTTATGGCTGCGCGACGACGAGTTATGACGAGAATCGACGATGCCATCTTGAGAAAACCGCAACATTGTTCGGGGAATATATCTGCGAAGGTATAAAAAAAAATAATAATAACAATAACTATCGGTGATAAATTAGATACATTTCTCTCTCTATCTTCGTGTGTGTGTGTGTATGTGTGTACGTGATAAAAAAGGACGCGTTGGAACGTTCAATTATTATTATTTACTCTCGTACGTGCGTACTCGCGCATTTCGCACGAGCACGGGGGCTACGGTTTTTTGCCCCCGGACGAATTCCGCGCGCGATACGCGTAATATTCGAACGGGATGGTGATGGGAATGCGACGCGTCTATTTCGTCAATTTTCGTATTGGCACGACCGTGAAATCCGAGTGGATATATATACGAGATGAGTTCGCAAGTTTATCCCGGAAACGTAAGCTTTGAATCGAATAATCAAAACGGTTTTAGGCGAATCGACAAATATGGACATTTATACGACAAGAAGTCGGCAACATTTTATATCCGAAGGATCTAATTTTTGTCCATCGTGTCTTTTGACGACAAAATCGGACTTGGTAGAGAACCCTTTGTGTGTCCGTTGTGTATTCGAAAATAAAATAAAATACGATTTGACACAGTCGTTAATTAAATAACGTGAAATGTCGTCGGGATAAAATTTAATAAAAATAATCCGTTACTTTTTAAGTTAATCTGTTTATGACAGATTATTCCGATATTCGATTTAATAACGTTACTCGAACAGTTCGTTTCACGTATTTCTAATTTACATAAATCGAGAAAGCCGTTGATTTGTTAAGGATGTTCACCAAACGCTATGATTGAAACAGAAAAACACGTACACACAATATATAAACTCTCGCGTACGTTATATTCTTTAGCTCTCGGATTCTCCTAATTAGAGTTCGTTTCCGGTATTGTAAGTTAGTTACAAATCCTGCAACCTATTTTTATTTTATTTTTTTGTCTTAAAAACAAGTTTTTATTGTTTTGTTTTATAATATTCCTTCGCCTAACGTATACACAGTACACACACATATACGTATGTATATATATAGATATGTAAAATTTAAGAATACACTCGATGGTCATCGATGAGGCAATAAAACCGTCACCATAAATAATTACTAATGTACGGTATAATATAAGTGAATCATATTATACGCATATATTATACGGTTAGTACTTATCTATCGATTAGCAGGTAAAAACCGGCTTGGTCAAATGACTAATGGCCGAGTTCCTATATAAATTTATATACATGTATATAAAATTCCGTCTAGAAGATCGTTTCGGCGTGGGACCTTTAAAAATCGTTTCGATTTAAACGTGAACCTGCAGCGCTCAATTAATGTAATTGGGATGGGGCCCAGTGGGAAGAGTCTCGCACCGAAGAATGTGAAAAATGCGCAGGAAAATAAAAATAAATAAGTTCACGTTTTGAATAGATGGGTAATCATTGACTCGGCGACGATTACCGCCGTTATATAGATCGTGCGGAATCGACGTTGTAAACAATACTTTTCAATAATATTTTCGACTCAAATACGATTATTTCAAACTAAAAATCGTCGTAAATTCAAAAAATAGAACTTTTTCTGTTAACAATAGGTTCTACGTGATCGTCGTGATCTGAATGATTGATAAAATACACCTTATACTTACAACTTGGATCGTTTAGAAAATTCGATATACCGTCGAGGTATGCGAAAAGCTAGCGGAATTTCGATTAATTGTTCCATCAATCGTCTGCAGTTCGGTAGTCTGTTTGTGTAAAGCTTTGCCAAATAAACGTATTCGGTTATGGTTGTTGTATTAAAAAAAAAAAACTATCGAATACTGCCAAAACTGTTTTAAACATTTCACAACGCCGATCGACGTTGGACTGTTTTTGAGACGTCCTAACGTTCTGCGTCGGAAAATTGAATTCGTTTCACGCATATATTTTAATAATTCGTATTCGACGATTGTCCCGCGAATAATAATATTTCAACGAGCATGTTGCGTTGACCAGCTACCGACACACAATCGATCCGGAAGCCGCACAGTTACTAATCACCGCTACTGCTCAACCGTCGGCTCGTTCGCGTCGCACGACCGTAATTTTGAATCGTCGTTATCACCAATGTCCGGAAGTCTTCACCACTCTTTTGAGCGTCTGTCACGTTTTTCCTGTCCACAGCTCTGAAACCACCAACATTCGACTCACGCACACTCCTTCTTTCATTGTCTGTCCCATAGTTTGGAAACCGAAAGACTAACGCCTTCGACGTTTTTCTTTTTTTCCCGTTTCCGCGTTCACAAACAAAAAACAACAGTATTTATCAATCATACGTTGGACGCGTCCAACGGTTAATATTTTCGTACTATTAATGCAAATTTGGCCCGTACAATTCCCATCGTTACGTACGTTTATCCTTATGGGGATTATGCCTGTCCAACATTTGGAAGCGACGGGTTGAAAAGAGAAATAGTGGGGTATTGTTTATTGTTGTCACGGTAACGTATCGATAATCATTATTCGTTAACGTCGCACTTTTTTTTCGCATTTTCTTCACGCCGAACCGAACTTCCCTACCCACCGAATTCGGCCTTTTCCCTAAAAATTAAATGTCGGATTCGCGAACGACTGCCAATGTTAAATTAGTAACCGTACCGTATTTATTGCGCTGATAAAACTCGTCGCGAGACCGTTTTCGGCAAATATTGTCGAAAATCATTTTCAGCCGCTAGCGTACCCGGAACGTGAGTTCTCTTAATACGGTTAATACTTCGCGTACCTACGGCCGCTGAACATCGTTCACACAAATAAACGCGCGTAGTGCGATGGTGTTACTACCGTAACGGTGGCTCTTTTCATACACGACGCGGCGTGTCGCGTTACTCGATATCGTAAACGCGTTTATGTAATCGTCGTCACACGGTTCGTGGACGAGCTATTCACTACGCACGCGTTCTTTTCGACGTCGCCGTTGCCGACGCACCGGTAGTCGGGACTGTAACGTTTATATATGAAAAACAAAACGAGTTTCGTTATCGTATCGTACGGGCATATATACGCCACTACACGCGCAATACAAACAATGTGGCCGGTCAGTTATATTCGATTTTTCGACATTTTGTGTACGGTTTCGTCAGAGAGAAAGAGAGAGAGAGGGAGAGAGAGAGAAAGAAAACGTATTCCTTCGACGAGGTACGGATGTTAAATCGAAATACCTCGTCTGACGATTTTTTGTTTTTTGCTTATCTTTGATCCCTTTCGATCGGCGTTCTTCTCGCGACAATAATCTGTTTTCGGTCGCCCACGTTTTGGTCGTTAACGCGTCGAACGTGTCATCGCCTATTCACTTTTTTCTTTTCGCCCGACGACGTTCCGTACTCCATACAGTCGCTTCACCATAAAAATTTCCTAAATCGTTTTAAAATTTCAACGGAAGGGACATTTTCACTCGGCGAAATTTCAAATTGTTGTTTAAAACGTTGAACGTTGTTTAAAAAGCGTCGGCTAAACGCTCGGTCATTTTAAAAACGGTAGTTCACCATCGATTTCGTTATGCATTAATTCGTTCTTTAAAAGATTACGAACAACATTAAACATCCGTGAAATAAATACGTGTTATCTGTTTTTAAACGAAATACGCGCGGGCATTGTTTTTGGAACACTCCTTGTGTGTATAACGTCGTCGTTTGTTGTTTTTTTAGAAATTTGTCTTTCCCCATTCGTATCTAGATCATTTCTATATTCATTCCATAAACATCTTAGTAAAATGCCTACAGTTTCATCGGTTAGCTCCGTAATTGTGTTCAACTCCCCTCGAAACCCACCCCATCCCGGACATTCCACGAAAATGCGTATACAAATGGTGTCCCTCGGTTGCTTGTCCTTGCGTCGATACGTTCGTGTCCGATGCTGACCGCGTGTTAAACGACAGTCAGGGACCGATTCTGTTTCAAAGCATGGTCGCGCCGGTCACTGACGAGAAATAACAAAAACGTTTGGTCATCACTGAACGTTAACCGTCGTAACCGTCGCGGTGAAAGAGTGAGAGTGAGCGAGACGACTTGCGCGTAACATATATCATGGACACACACGCGGCGTGTAGAACCCGTCGGAGGTGGACGACAACGACGAGAGCTGAGCGAGACGGAGAACGGCAGACGTCGTGGCGCGTACGGTAAAGAAAAAAAAAATGTAAAAAATACAATGCCAAAGCCCGACGACGACGACGACGTCGGCCGTGATAATCTTCGTCGTCGCACTGTCTGTGTGTTATATTTTTACACTCTGCCACGCTAAGATTCTCGGCAATCTCGCACGTACAATATTATTATACACACACACACACACATACGTGCGCACGATATGTATAAAGTATAAAACGCGTTTCATTGCGAACGGTAGCGCTGCGTGATCGAGGTTCTGTTTGCAGTGTTTGAGACGAACGAATTGATTTCGATTTATCGCCTTTGTTCCGAACTTTAGTTACGTTGCACGCGACGTGTGTTTACCAATCGAACGTCTCCACGAATTTATACGAAACGAAATGTCCCGGTATCGATGAATAACAAACGCCAATTAATATCGTACTCGTAAATAACCCACGGGTTAGGTCGAACGAGCGCGTACTTTTTTTTACTTTCCTAGACATTTTTTTTTGAATCGTCATTACGTGAACGTATCGGCGAATTCGAACGTTCCGCGCTTTTGGTATTTTGTTCACACATCGACCGTTATTTTTTTAATTATTGATCTCGGGGAAAATGTTGGTAAAAACGACAAACTAGACGGTTAAAACAACGTATTATATTTACAATCGTTTTAATCGAATCCGTTCGTATACATTTACCGATCCAGTATACGGACGCATTTTCGGTCTCAATATCATCCGATCATGGGAAAATATAGCGCGCTCTAACACGTCACAATAGACGTGCATTGTGTTTTCGGTAAAAACAAAAGGACGTGTGAAACGCTCGACGTAAACGCTGCTAATCGCCCGGTATATTCGAAACGAACTAGCTACCAATCTCAAAAATCCGACCCCCGAGTCGCCTAGTACGGTTTGCCGATCCGGAAACCCCGGAACACTTGTACAGTCAACGTATGTAATACGTTACGTGAACGTGTCTCGAAAGCTCTACGTTTAAAAAAATCGTCCGGAATAATATGAAATTTAAATCGATTTCGTTTAGTTTCGAGACGGTTACATATCCGTACATAATTTAAAAAATTAATTCGCGGCATAAATAAATAATCTATAAATCGTCGTTTACGTAATATTTTCCTTAAAATATAACGTCGCCAACGTAATATCTAAAATCGATCTCGCTTAAACCATGACGGTTATCGATAAATGGACGGTAATTCGGTGGAATCAAGCGCGAATTATCGATTGTTAGAGTATATCGATTTCGTTAATTTCATTTTTCACTCGATTGTACCGTCGTGTCGCCGTATATCGAAATATACATCCGTATCGGTCATTATTACATCGTTTGCTTCTTCGCACATACTGGCCGTGACGCAGCAGACATGAACGGCTCTACATAAACGAAACGCGAATGAGCACACGGGTGTACGGAGTTTTTTTGTTGTCGTTGTTATCAGATAATATTCTATACATTATTTTGTCACGTTACGCGCAGCTGTATTAGATTGTAATATTGTACGGACCGGGGCGATCTTTCGCGCTGACCAGCGCGCCCCCGCTGTCGATCACCAGGCCACCGTCGTTTACCCTGCAGGGAGGCGGCGGACAGCTGGCAAAATTAATCCTATAAGTGTATCGCAGGAGTATAAAATCCCTCCCGAGGGGGCATACGCGCACT
>JAIPRN010004504.1:0-14670 GCA_025469175.1 Geopemphigus sp. TES_GeoC_2020
ATAAATATATATATATATATATATATATATATATATATAAATTCGCGTACTTCGGGTCCGTATAATTTTAAATACTTTTTACTTTCGAAAGTAAGCGACGATCGGATATAAAAGTTTTCGACGGTTAGAAAAAAAAAAATTAAAGGTCGGCCCTACTAATTCGACGACGGGCGTTTACTGTCGTGTACGCGGAAAAAGAGTTGAACCGGAATCTTCGGGAACGTCTGGTCCGCTACGAATACAACTTCACCGAGCTGACGTCGAAGGAAATTGAAAACATTTTACGGAATATGGACGAAAAGTGGTAGAAAGTTTGAAATAGACGGGCTGGAAATGGAGTCGCACGAAGCGGAGGAACCGTTGGAAACGTCGGGAAAAACAGTGGGGCACGCGCGATTTTCTCGTCAATTATCGAACGTCCGGGTTAGTCCGTTTCCGCCGACGAAAGTAACGTATTTTCGCGTTAACGGCGGTTTTATTTTTCGTTTCGGACGAACGGTGCGCGAAAAAAATGGGATGTCGCCCGTAGATCGATAGCGAAAACGTCGAATCGCGTTCCGGTATTTCGGCGTTCGGCGAATCTATTTTGCGGAGACGCCGCGACCGTTCCACGCGGTGGCGACCGCCGAGTGCGGCGAGGAACGCACGGGGTACTCGAATATTGTAATCGATCAAACGGTCGCGACTCTCCTAACCTAACCGCGGCGCGTAGGGAATCCCGTGGAATATAAGCGCGCGAGACGCGACGGCGGGTTTCGGGGAACGCGCGACGATCGCGCCCGTATTCGTTGACGCGAAACGAACCGCGACGTTTTCTCGCGCGCAAAAGAAAACGTCGCGCGAGCGTCGAACAAACGACGATACTCCCCCCCCCTCGGAGACTTCCGTGTCCGTGGTGACGATAGCGCGAACGGCCGGCAGGGCGAAATGAAAGGAGAAGAAACGTCACCGAACACGGCCCGCGAGACGACGTCGTCAAAAAGGCCGGCTGCCGCGATCGTAAACGAGTACGTTTAACGCCTCTCGGGGCTGATTAATCGGTTAGCCTGTACTCGGGCGCAACGCACGTAACCGATTGATTGGACGCGCGGGTCGTTCGGGTTTGACCTTTTAACCGTCCGCGTCGAAAGATTGATGATGGTCGACGAAAATCGTGGCGCGATCGCGTACCGGTACGTCTTTATAAAAAAAAAAAAGCGACGACGTCTTCACGACGAACGCGCGCGCGCGTGTAGAGAGAAGTGACGAACAGACGTTTACCGTTCGTTAGCGTTTAATAAAATTTCGCGCGACGCGTTTCGAAAATATTGCCGCTATACGTCCGCCGATAGTAATTACGTTCGGCATCGCGCCCGGCCCGACGTCCGTTCTTCGCGGAGAATATTTTCGTATCTCGAAATAATAGTTTCGGGACCGTTTATAAATATTAAAACGAGCCCGGGCGCGCCGTTTCGCCAAACGTTCGTGCGAATATCCGGTTGCGACTTTTGTTCGCGTACGTATTAGTCGACCGATCGGCCGTTTCCTGCCGAATAATTATCGTTTTCGAAACTATCCCCCCGGTTCGCGCGACGGAAAATGTATTTTTCGGACGACGCTTGGGAACGTCGCGCACTGCGAAACGGGCCACGGGTCATTTACGCCGTACGAATTACACCGGGAACGTTTTTCTATCGGAACTCGGTCCCCGGGGGGGGGAGGGATTTAACGCGGGCGGCGTACACGTTCGCGGACAATCGGTTTCTGTAGATATTGTTGTATTACACGAATTATTACGGTCGCGTGAACCGAGGAGTCCGCTTGGTCCAGTGCCGTACTTCGACCCGAAATTCGGGGGGGGAGGGTTATCCCTAAACCCTCCTCCGGTTAGTACGCCACTGGCTTGGCGACACGAGATTGTAAATCACGGTCACGGTGGACGGTCAGTTATGTAGTGACCGGAGAACGGTTAGGTTAGCGTCTTGTATTTTTATTAATCCTTTATTCGTTCTTAATTTTTTTTTTTTCGTCCCAACGAAGTAGCGATTCGGCGCAAGCCTAACGGCGATCTCATTTATCGTCCGAATATCTATACACCAACGGTACAGTAAAACGTACACGTTCTCGTGACATTTCTCGTTCCATCAATATTACGCATAATCGTGTGGATAACGGGAATATTTCGGGGTAAATAGCTCATTGTCATTATTATTGTCACGACGACAGCCACCTACGAAATTGAACTTTCTCATCCTCAAAAACACGCTGGGACGTTCCGGCGTAATACAAACCGGTCGCGTTCCAAGACCCTATTGAAACGACAACAACCGGAAACCGCGTCCCGTTACCGTACAGGCTTATTCATGGACGGCGGCTGTGTACGTCGGGGCGGAAACGAACGACGCGACGGTTCATTTTCACTCGGACGGACGCGGTCGGTCGTCTCCGATGGTTCGTACGTATCGGCCTCTCGGGGGCACGCGCGCGCGCCTGTTGTCCGTTTCGCGGGTCCCGCGCGCCGCAAAATAACGAATCTCGCGCTTGGAGCCACCCGGACCCGCGGTACGGTTATCGGAAAACTTTTTACCGAATCGCGCACAATCTAGCTGCGATTGAATTGTACGGCCTAATTTGATTCGGCCGAGATAATTGTTTATTTTACGGTGCCCGTGACCGTTACGCTCGTATATAATGGGCGCCCGTGGGCCGGGTTAACCGGACGGTATTAGTAATACTAAATTACTTTTTGTTCTCTCTCCCCCCCTTGCTCCTCCCATTTTCGGGGCGCTAAGTGAATCGAAAGTTCGGCCGGACGGTAAATAACGTCACGGTATTATCGGAAAAAAATAATAATCGGAATACGACGATTAAAGTGGCCGGATAAAAAGTAATATTCGCCGACGGGCTAAAAAGAATACCCCCCCCCCCCGATATATTTCCGTCATATTTCTGTTACGGGCGTGTGCACCTATTACGGCCGTTACGATAGGGCCGTAATTATATGTAGCGGGAAAAGAAAAATGTTAAATTGTTAAAAATTACAAACGAAAAAAAAGACATTACGTACGTAAACGATAAAAGTTCGAAACTGCGGGAAAATATGGACGAGATGTTACTAAAGAGAGACGTTTGTTATTTTTTAGGGTAAACTACGAAAAATGAGTATTCGAAATTGAAGAGAACCGAGAAATTTCTAAAAAAAAACTCGTCGCGATATCATCGTTTTTGAAAAACGAATACGATCGTAATTCGGCGCGCTCGAAACGAACGAAATTGTTGTAATTGATTTCGAAAATATACTCTCGGACGTGTACGCGTTTATATTGGAGACGATTATCGCGATATTCCGTTTCGAGTAACGCGTTTTCGAATTATTTACACCGAATACAATTTTACGCGGGCGACGTTTCGACTTTATAGATTCGTCAAACGATTGTCGAAAACGAAAACTCCCGTAACGAATAAACGATAATAGCGAAGAAACGTCAATTCGTTAACGAAACGTAATTCGTACGACGAATACGACGGTATTTCGATCGACGCGAACGTTAATTTTCACAACGATAATCGGCGAAAAAAACCGCTCGTATTAATATCGTTCGACAATACCGAGCGCGGACGGGTTTCGTTATTGTGGTAGTCTGTTCGGGCCGACGGTTTTATCAGTCGTAATAATAATACGCGCGATTCGTCGTTTTTAATGGATTACGCGAAGCTTTTACAGTTATTAGTGGGCACTATTGAATTGATGAACAAGCGTTTCCGTCGTTACCGATCATTGGAATCTTGTGACGCGCGCTAAGTTACAACAACGCGCCATTGTCTTCGCCGCAAACGCAATTTTATTACTGCGGCGACAGTCCGTTCGTTTTGTTCGCCCAAACGTTTTTTTTAGAACAACCAGTACGATCGCAGGCAGCCCCCCGTCATTGGCGGACGGGTATCTAAGGACGAAACAACGTTCCGTATACTCCCCGTCTTTGTCGGAAACCTACACGCTATTTATAATGGTTTTCGAAATGACGAAATACAGGCTACGCGAAATGATCGTCGAACGGTAATCGTAAACGAGTCCAAAAGTAACGGTCGACTAAAATGCGACTTAATATTGGCGTTTACATTTTGAAGAAATCTCGAAAATATTCGGTCACGTTTCGACTACGCCAATGTAACGAAACGACGACGAACGAAACGAATTACGTCCAAGTACCGCGTAGTAATTTAAAAATACGAACAATTCGAAAACGAAACGAAAAAGACTAATACGTTTTAATAATAATAATAATCGGGAGTGGTTAATAGGCGAGAGGTGAGTTATTACAGTCGATGTTCGTCAGTTCGGGAATTATTTGGGAATGATCGAATCACTTATCTTGCCGGCCGCGTGGGACTTGATAAATTCGAAAATACAAGGAAGAGATTTAGGATTTCGTTTCGACGGATTTGACGTTAAACGAGCCAAAACGCGTGGAAGTACTGGGCGAAAAGAAACAGGGAAGTCTCGTGTCCCTCGGAATACCGAATTTTCGCGACTCGTAGCCGGAGTGCGCGTGCGCGTACACACACACACACACCGAAAGGCGTAATTGTTTCGGGTTTTTATAACGAACGTTCGTAGGATCGGGTGGTGGACCGGTGGATTCACGCTAAATTGCCATAGAAATCGGCGCGTTTGACACGGCGCGATGCTTTCCACGTCGGTCGTTAGAATGTTCGTTCTTTTAGATATTCGGTTGATTCGATTTAAACGAGGGACACACGTGTTTGGTCGCGAAATTTTTTGGAAAAATTAATTTCTTACCGGACGTATGTTTCTAGTCAATAATCACGAAAAACTAAAATATTTTTACGCTTCGATACACGTTATAATATAACGTATTCGTTCAAAACGAATAACTTATCGAAGTTTATAACGTTACGGTCGGCCGATTTGTTTATTTAAAAATCAACCCCCCCCCCAATCCCGAAATTCGGGTCTAAGTACGGCACTGGCGCCGACGTTGCTTCGTCGCGTCCGAATCGTCGTTAGAATTTTTCCACTTGTACGCTCCCATTAGTGTCGTCGTAGCGGTTTTTTTCCGTTACTTTTTCCCCGTCGGACACGGTCGCGTTTCTCGCAAGTTAATCGGGCATTTCATTACGATAATAGTACCGAAATATTTTACGGCGCCCTGGCGGACGGACGGGAAGAAGGAGAGAGGGACAGAAAAGTTTCGCCGCTCGTTTTCACGAGACCCTTTCTATTGTACACGTGCCCGAGAGTCGATGTCCCGCCATCAATATCCACCATTGTTTCGCGATTATTAATGGACCACGTTTTGGTCACCAATATTGCGCGTACGGTGTTACCGGTCGGCGGAGACTCAACAAGGAGAAGGGAACAACGGTCCGTGATTTATTATATATATATGTTTTTGTTTCGTTACCGGTGTATTTATACTCTATACGTATCGGGCCAGTTTCGAAAACTTCGCGAACAAATCGCCCACGCGATGGTACATTCGGAATTTTCGAAAACACCGAACGGTTTAACCCGTGCAAACGACAACGACGACAAATCGCTAAATTCTAAACGGAACGTACATGTAACGCGTACAGAGTGTCCGGCGGAGATTTCGGGGGCGAACTTTTGAACTCTCGTTCAAGTGGACGTTTTAGAAGTCTTTTCGTCTTTCCTTCGAATAATTATTATCGCGCTTCAAGTAACCATATTGTTCAATTCGTTTTCGTTGTAAACGAATCGGAATACGAAACGAGAATTGTTACTCTAATTTTTTAAATATAATTTACAGAAAAACTTTTAATTACGTTACGTCGTTCATTTTTGAAGTTAGTTTCGTATACATTAACGTTACACAGTGGAGCGGTGCTCGAGAGAACGTTTCGCGGACAATTTAGACGGACTATTCATTTTGCTGGTCGCCCGGACGTTACGGCGAATTCGTCGACGGCTAACTGTTAACGAAGAATAATTTTTTTTTAAAAAAAACGTAAACCGCTTGTTGTAGATTTCGGCGAAAAATCGAAACGGCAACCTCTGGTCGAACGCAACTGTAACGACTATCTGTACAGGCCCGTGCAGAGGACACAGACCGGTGGCTTACACTGACGCGCTGACGAAGCCACAAAACAGTAACGTTAAGTGTCATTCAACGTGACGCGTTCGTTATGTTACCGATACACACGGTGCCAAAACTTCCCGCGTAACGCGGCCGCTGGAAACGAGAATTGCGCGCAATAAAAAGAAACAAAACAACGTACAGACGTTGACCGGTGTACTTGAATAACAATTAAACGAAATTTAACGGTCTCCGGGCCAGAGCAGAAAACCGGCAAACTCGGCGGACAGTCGCCGAACGACTCCGACGGAAACCCCGCGAAAATACCCACGCCTGACCAACAGCGATAACCTATCCGATCGCATAGGTCGTTCCAAATTTAGCCCATATAGAATAGCGACGAATTTGTCCCGCGGGAGCGCTCGGATTATCTCCACACGCGTTCCGATAGCGAATCGCGTTTAGCCGGCTGGGTGCCCAATCCTTGCGGTATTGTTTTTCTCGATATTTTCGTCGAGGCCTCGTCAATTCGAACGACAATTGCTCGGAGCGTCGGCAAAACGGTCCATACGTTCGTTTCCCAATTGGAAATCGTAATCAAACTCCGACATTTCGGAGTAAGTAGCTCATTGAAACCTGATTACCTGATAAAATTTTACCCTTTTGCCGTTATATTTAGTCGGAAATAAACGTTGGAAATAAATAATAAACCGTCGTTGTAGCGGCGTTGAAAAAAAACACCTTAAAAATATCGGAAAAATGTTACGGCGTTCGTCAGACGTCCGCCGGACGTTTGCATAAGTATTTCTAACGTCGGGACGATAAAACGTCGACGATTTCGAAAATTTCGCGGACGAATCGTTTGCCGACCGACGCACGGGATTATAAAACGATCACGGGTGTGCCGTAACGGAACGCGTCGTTTTCATTCGAACGGATTTGCGACCGGCGACATTAGGATGACCGTTCGCTTATCGCCGTTGATCCTTCCAACCTCCACCACTGCAGGATGCCTACGAAGTTGTGTATTAGAAAACGCCGGTGAATTCGGCCGGTGAAAATTATCCGCGTCGACTCAGCGCATTCCGCGCGTAATAATAGAATAACGATCGGCGGGCGCGTTACGCGCGGCACCCCAAACAAAAAAAAAAAAAAAACGCGCGCGCGCATTAAAAAAGAAAAAAAAACCGTCGGAGAGATCCAACAACAATTACGCGTCGTAAAGCGCCGTAATTGACGGTCGTCAACGACGACGCCCGATCGAAATTTCACTTCTCGCGGATACGGACGGTTCGGCGGTACGAAATATTTCGCGTCGGCCGCCTGCCGGTAACATTTCCCGGGCGCCTACGCGATGCCCGTCCAGTCGACGAGTCGGGCGGGCGACGGTTGCTATTTTATTATCGGCACGCTAAAATGTCGCCGTACGTACGCGAACGGTCCATTGTTTTTGTAGTAATCTAACCGGCGGGCCGAACGCGTCGAAAACGACGAACGGGACGAGAACCGTCGGCGGGTACGTTTATTGCTATCCCCTGGAAAACCGTCGGACTCCGAATAGTAAACGAAACGTTTTATTATAAACCGTCCGCGGAGGAGGCGAACGTATTGGTCGTCGTTCGAGTTGCCGTCCGAACGTTTACGCCGAGACCGTAACTATTACGAAATGTACGCGACCCGCTCGTGTCGACGTATTACGGACACGACGGCGAACGTTTTGTCAAGTCGTTTTAGTCGCGTCATTTTAGGCGGACGTTTAAATACCGACGACCGTCCCATCAACTCGGCGCTGGCACCACGCGCGTCCGGTCCCTTCCTGTAGTTTCAGTAGTGACCTAACCTCTCTCTCCCCCCCTTCCACCACTTGTGCCCGCGTTAATATTCGCCCGAATTTCGACGACCCGCGTCGTTTTAGGAGTGGCCCACGAACCGTGGAAACACCGCCGTCGCGTATACGAATACGGCTGTTTGTCGAAAGTTTCACGAGTTGGCGCGTTTTCGCGCCTAGACAAAGAACGGCGACAAACGCCGCGTAGACGTTTCGACCGTTTCGTTGACGGACACCGGTACAGTTATTTCGACGACGCCAACCGTATTCTCGGCTCATAAACCGACAGTGGCGAGCGATTATACAACTGCCGCCGCCGTTTCATTCGCGCACCTTTAGCACCGGTGGCGCGACAATTCGCGCGTTAATATTATCCATCGGCCAACATCCGCCGTGTCGGTTACCGCGCGTATTTTTACGTTACCGTTTGTACGAGGCGGTTGTATTAAACGTTTGGCGTCGCGGATTCAAGCGATCGACTTTGTAGTAGCGTCGTTGTTTCGAGTTACGATAAATAAATCGTCGTAAACGAACCCGAGCGACGCTCGGTATTTCGTTCGAAACAACGAACGCCGCGGATACGTCCCGGCGGGTTTCCGTTCGGTACTCGTAAACTTGACGCCACGCGCCCGAAACGAATATTCCGGCAAACGTAAGCCGGCCGGCTTTTTCGGTGACTCGTCGTTCACGATCAATTGGAAAACGTACCGGATTGGATACGATTCCGGGGAAACGAATACGCGACGAAATTGGCCACGCCCCCCCTCCTCACGCCTCTAGGAAAATCGTTATCGATAGGCGTAAAAAAAAAAAAAGGAAACGACGTTGATAAAACGTCAACGACGGTGTTAAAACGCCAAAAATGTACCTCGAACGGCGGCCGAACGATCGTAAGAACGCATTAACGGGGAACGTTCATTAATCGTTTCGTAAAAGCAAGGCGATACGACCAAAGGTAATTACGATTTTTGTGTTAAGACGCGTTTGGCCGTCGCGGTAGGTCCGCTGGCGAACGGCCGCCGTCGAGTCGTTAATTATCTCGCCGTCGTGCGTACTCGGTGTATAGTGGTGAGTACGGCTGTAACGATACGCGCGCACGTCATAATCGCAATAATTAGCCAATACAGTTGTAATTTATGTCATTTAATTGGCCGTAAAAATATATCACAAACGTTATATTATTTCAATAAAAACTAACTGACCCGGGGGATCTCCTCAGAATATCGACCATATTATCGAAGTAAAACGAATCGTAAGAACCCCCCGTATCTACTACAATAAGAAACATCAATCACAAAAAATGCATAAACACACGGGATAGGGTTACGTAACGGGACAAAACGAATATTAGAACGAAGGACGAAACATTCTCACCTTTAGCCGACTTGAACACGTACGACTTTACGGATACACAAACACAAACGCTAATGTCGATGAGAACGCGAAGGCCGAACACGACGAATTCTATAGCGAGAAGACCACGCCGACTAATCGATCACCATGGATTGACCGCGCTGATGTTATATAAGACAAAAATTACGTCCGGCCAAGAGCAGTCTACAAAGAGCTGTCTGTAGCGCGGTCTGCGGAGCAGTGTGCAGGGCGGTCTGCCGGATCCTCTGGCCAGCAGAGAGAAGTCTCTCGTCAGCGCAGGTTCGTTTGACGAGGTTCCAGCTACTAGCTCCGGTTACTTTCGACAAGTCGATATCCGCGTTTGTCCCTTTTAACGCTGTCGGTGAATTCGAGAAGCGAAGGCACCGACCCGACTGATAAAAAGGTCGGATCCTTTGCCCAACCCCTAGTGTTTCCAGATCGAAGAAGCCGTGCACGGCCGGCTGAATAAGTAATGATTATTCGCTTAAAATTAATTGTCGACTATATTCGAGAGTATTTCGACTGTATCCGATTACATCACTTTATATCTACGTTCCTAGATGATTTTCGCGTTCACGAACATTTAACCGTAATAACTCATTAAACTCATCCCTTCCCCCGTCCCGGTTTTCCACCTTAATCTTTGTTTTTTCGTTTTTTTGAGTTATTACAACGGCGACGGTCGCGGAACCGAAGACGCTAGTTGAGAATATTCGTCCGAAACGCCGGCGCGTTCTTGGGGCGAAAGCGCGCGCGGAAAGTTCGCTTTAAAAACGAACGCGCTCCTCCTCCAAGGTAAACGTTGGCGCGCGCCGTCGTACGCGATTGACACACCGCGTCTGGGTCTTTTTATGAAGACACGAGCGTGGTATTGTGCCCACGGTGTAAAAGAAACGCGCGACATTGTTATTATTATATTCGCCGGTATTTTGTGGCGCGTCGAAACGAATTAATGAATTTACATTGAATATGAACGCCCTAGCTGTTAGATCATTCGTTCTATTGCGATTATGTAAACAAAAAAAAAAAATACGAAACAATGGATTGTTTTTAATTTAGCGAGCGATTGTCCGTAGACGGGAGACGATATAACCGTACGTACGTGAACCGAATTCGGAGCGCCGACGCGCGCCCGTTCGCGTCTAATAGCCCGAAAGCGAAAGAACGACGGCCGTAATATATTTAGCGCGCGTTCGGCAGAGATTTGAAACGACGTCGCCGGCGCGCGCACCGAATTTTTCCGGCGTTCCATTCCGATCGCGTCGGACGACGTCGTTCGTAAATTTCGAGGTTAGGTAACCTAACCGCGTTCGGTATCTGAGTTGATCCGACGCGCGCTGGTCCGGGCGGTCTGTTTAATTAAGCGCGATCAAAAACGGCGAAGAAACCGATCAAGTATCGGCGCCCGCGACGTTTTCCGTACTTTTCCCGCGAGCTTACAAACTAATACGTCCGGTTACGACGTACTTGTAGTAGCGAACGGTTCCGATCGCGGATTCGAAATAATAACGAAACTCCGAACTCTCCCGTCTAAGTGGGCTTATAACGATTCGCTTGAGCCGGTGTACGCGCCGCTCGTTACATTTGGCCAGGAAACACGACGCGCGTGTACTTGGAATCGTTTACCACGGACGTATCGGGTAAACGTCGGCAACTTTTATCGACCGTTACACCGTACGTGCGCGGAACGATTTACGCGTAAGCGCGCGTTATTATGCACCAATCGACTAACGTTTGACGGCGGGGTGTACGGGACAACGAACGTTTTCCGGGTAGTGTATGAAAATCTAGGACGAACGTCTTGACGTTTAACGAACCAAAAGAAAAATCGACGTAGCTACGCGGAACGCGGTACGTTGTTGTTAGAAAAGGAACGAAATAATATAGGCGCATTTTTTATGTACCTTATACGAAAACTATATTACGTTTTATGTTTAACTTGTGTCGGTGCTAATAACGACGAGTATTAATTTCCAATCGGTTTATGTAGCCGCGATAACATTGTCCACTACTTCCAAACGCGTTACATATTGAACTTATTATTTTAACGTTTCGCTAAAAAGCGCGCGAACTATTATTTTCCCGTTTCGTTTCCACGTTCGGTTTTTCCCGGTCGGTTCGTTCGTAAATTCAAAAACGATTACGATCGTTCGGGAGGGAGAGAAACGTTTTCGCTTTTTTATTTTCGTAACCGCGACGTACACGTCGGTACCGTATATTGTACGACGTTTCATAGCGACGATAGCGCGATTCGGCCGCGTTATTATACGTCGGTGGGCGGGCGGACGCGCCGAATAATCGTGACGTTTAATATTCGTCGCGTCTTCGGGCTACGTAACCACGAAATATATAGACGCGGGGCGATTTTCGTAACGAGTGTTCCTTCAATCGTTTCTATTACCAATTCCAACTTGTCCGTCGTTTCCCACGGGTATCGTGTCAAAGTCCCCCCCCCCCGGGTGTATAGGACAAAAGCGAACCCGGGATTGTATCGTTTTAAGTTCTAAGGAGAACTATTGTTGTTTTTCGCGTAACGTCCCGGCGCTGATCACGAGTTCCAATCGATTCGTAACCCAATATTCCCGATATGTCGAGAACGGTTTTGTGGAAGACGGCGGGCGTACGGTGGTGGAAACGTTCGACGATGGCCCGGCCCCCAGTTTGCGTCTGACGAATAATATATTACGCAACGCCCGTGTAAAAATTGTATATTATTGTCGCGGGCGAACGTAAAAGTTCCGCGACGACTAGGACTGTTTGTCACGCGAACGGATTCGCTCTTGTATCGGTTCGGTCGGATAAATTATTGGACTCTCGGCGAACGCGACAATGTCGACGGATTCGTGTGGTTTGTTTTTACTTAAACGTATTTCGCGATTTCGTGTACATAAAGTACTCGGACGACGATCACGACACGCGCGTAACGTGCCGGTGGCCATTTCGGTCGGCGCGTTTTTCGGCATTCGAACGTTGTTCGAAACGACCGGATAGTTACCGTAACAAAAAACCGACGAAACGTCGTCGATGTATCGACGCGCGACTATTCTCGCGTCCGAAAAATCGATGGCTTTTCTTTTTTTGTCGTGTCCTATTAGAACAATAATATATCATAAATTAAAAATTACCGTACGCGTAATTATATAAAAAACCAAAATCGTATCTTACGTCGTAAATAGAGAATTTGTCATACCGCCTTCCGTCGTCCAAGAACGAGCGTCGTCCACTGTTCTTTGGTTTGCCCGCATCAAGCGCGCACGTTCATTGGACAAACTAATACGCGTACCATTGTCCGCTCATTTTGCGTTCAAGTCGTCAAGGCATCTTCCCCCTACCATTTAAACATATTATCTTTCCATCTACCTACGTCTACTGTTATTTGAGAGTTCTCCACGTCTACCGTTCCAACTGACGTCCTGGCGGTAGCTGTTCGGCAGGATCTATTCCTCAACTTGTTTTTTGCGAATCGATTGCTTATACGTGTTCGTCGTTTTCAATAGAGTTTAAAAGCCGTCGGCCGCGATATTTTTAAGCGAACGGAATCGGATATTCGCGGTACTACGAAGAACGTATTATAATAATAATATAAACGGCGGTGCGAGAATCGGACGCGACGATGTTTCGTTACTTTCGAACGGAGAATATCGTAATTTATCGTAATTGGCCCGCAGTAATATTATCGCGATTCCTCTTTCACGGACGCGACGCGTAAACACGCGAATTATCGGTTACGCAACAGCGTGTTTTTCGTATTTAAATCGAGAACGCGATTGTTTACGGGGGAAAAATCGCCGGTATCATCCGTCCCCGCTTACGCTTACGAACGGACGCGTATTATGGTATCTAGTTTGACACGGAACGACGGAACCGACACGGAAATGCGATCGACGGATCGTTTTCCCGTGGATCGGTTGGTAAAAGACCGAAACAAGAAAAAAAAATTCGGTAAATTATAACGAAGTCCCATTTTATGCGTTATATTTACGACTCGAAATATTTTTCGACGTTTCGTGGACCGGGAAAAAAGTTTCGTAACACCGTTCGTTTTCGTTCCTAAGTGTCGCGGTCTACGTAAAAACAAACGGGCAAAATAATAAATAGAATAGAACGGAAACTTCTCGCGGCAAAATCTACATTTATATTGAATCCCGGAGGTTCGCCCGAAATAAAAATCGAATTTTACGAATATAATAAATTTGTCGAAAAGTTGTTCTCAACTTCCGTGTAGTAGACATTTCCGGCGGCGCGTCGGCTTAAACGTGTAAATCTATAAAATCGGTGTACATATATATATATCCGCCGGTAAACGCTAGATTGACGTTTGTACGTAATAATGGGTCACGTAAATGACGTTTCTCGTCGTTCAATTATTTTGCCGAAACGAATTTTTTTTAATAACGGTAGGAACACGTTTTATTCGTTTTTCGTCAAAAAAAAAAAAAAAAAACGTATCCCCGAAACCGGCGAGAATATTAAAAGCGTTTTTCGTCCGCACAACGGTCGTTGGAGTTAACGTAACAAATATTACGAACGTCGAACGAATTAATATGGTTTTTTTTTTTTGTTATCGTCGAAAGCTTTAATAAAAAAAACAACGCGGCCACGAATGTCGACGGTGAAAAAGTAGTACGAACATTTCGACCGATCATAGAGGGGTGTAAAATACTCGGGTTCGAACGTCCGACAAGCGTATATAAACGTAATTACGGGAACGGGCGTTCTCCGAGTTGTTTGTCCGCGGTAACCTCGAACGTACACGATTAGCCGACGGAAAACGAGAAAGGCGTTGGGGCGACGAACAAATATCGTAAATCGTTATTTTCGAACGCGATCGATAAAAATCTCGCACCGGCGTGTAGTATAATATACATAGATTACTTTCGTACAGAACATAATGTATCGCGTCCATGTAACGCGTGATTTCGAAAACGAGGATCTTTCGGTTCGCCTCGTACGTAACATCGCTGCGTTTCCGATTGATTTCGAAACGAGAGATGGCGCGAGTTACATTGTCGTCAATTATACAAACACGGAGTGCCCACCATTTACAAAAACGAACGTTACCGGCCGAACGATTTATTCGCGTCCGTATAATAATATATATATATATCGCGTACAAAAAGCGCGCGCAAGCACGTCCGACGTATTCGCCAAAGTAGTCTATTCGGCGCCGTACGGTTTTTTTTAATTGTCCATCGAAATGGTATATTTGAGACGCGCGTGACGATCGGCCGGTTGTTACCGGCTATAATAATATTGCGCGCGGGCAAACGCCGGTTGTTCGACCGCCGTCGGAACGAATGGAGCCCGCGGACGCGTATTTAGACGTTAAACGCGACGGCCGGTTCGGCGGTCACCGGTATTTCGTTGGCCATTTAACGAACCCTGGCCGCGATTTCCTGTCGCCTCCCCTTTTTTTTTTTTTTTTTTTTT